>JAOEHY010028163.1:7858-55244 GCA_025447955.1 Psilopsiagon aurifrons | reverse complement strand
GACCTCAAATCTCCCCTGGAGCTTTCTGCCAGAGGCTCCAGGCAGGACCATTCTCCCCGGCTGCGGTGTACAGTACAGTTTTAACATCTGGCCCAGTCCAGCCTGGTCCAAGGGCTACTTCATGAACTGCCTCTCATTTAATTTGCTCAAAGGCTTGTTGTTACTCAAGGCCCCATTTAAAATCATTTTTTTTCCGGGTCACATGATTGAGAGGGTTTACAGACAAACTGTAATCTGGGATGTGCATTCTCCAGAACCCCACAGCACTCAAGAAAGCTTGTGTTTCTTTCTTATTAGTTGGTGGAAACATCGCTGTTATCTTATTGATCACATATGTGGGGATCTGGCGACATCCATCTTGCCATTTTACTCCCAAAAATTGAATCTCCTATGCAGGTCCATTGACCTTACTCCATTTTATGGCAAAACCAGCTTTCAGCAGGGTTTGGATTATTTTCCTCCCCTTCTCAAAGACTTCTTCCACTGTATCACCCCACACGATAATGTCATCAATGTATTCCAGGTGTTCTGGAGCTTGCCCCTATTCCAGTGCAGTCTGGATCAGTCCATGGCAGATGGTAGGGCTGTATTTCCACCCCTGGAGCAGTCGGTTCCAAGTGTACTGGACGCCCCTCCAAGTAAAAGCGAACTGTGGCCTGCACTCTGCTGCCAGAGGAATTGAGAAAAATGCATTGGCACTATCAATCGTGGCATACCACTTGGCTGCCTTTGACTCCAGTTCATACTGAAGTTCTAGCATGTCCAGTACGGCAGCACTTAAGGGTGGTGTGACTTCACTCAGGCCACGATAGTCTACCATTAGTCTCCACTCTCCGTTAAGACTTCCGCACTGGACATATGGGGCTATTAAAGGGTGAACGGGTCCTACTGGTCACTTCTTGACTCTCCAGTCTATGGATCAGCGTATGGATGGGAATGAGGGAGCATCGGTTGGTGCGATATTGCTGCCAGTGCACTGTTGTGGGCATGACTGGCGCTTGTTGTTCTTCAACCTTCAGCAGCCCCACAACAGAAGGATCCTCTGAGACCAGGCAAGGTGGACAGCTGCTCAATTTCCTCTCTCTCCAAAGCAGCAACACCAAAAGCCCACCAGTACCCTTCTGTGTCTTTGAAGTACCCTCTCCTGAGGTACTCTATGCCAAGGATGCATGGAGCATCTGGACCAGTCACAATGGGGCGCTTTTGCCACTTCCTTTCCTCCAGTACAGTCAACTCCTGGGATTCTCCTGCCACTCCAGAAACAGAAATGGGTTCCACCCCTTGAGAGCTTGATGGCATCAGAGTACACTGGCCACCGCTATCAACTAGAGCCTTATACTTCTGGACTGATGTGCCAGGCTATCTGATCCACACAGTCCAGTAAATGCGATTGTCCCCCACCTCCACCTGGCTGGAGGCAGGGCCCCTCTAATAGTCATCACAACATTGGACACTTAAGTCTTGTAGAAAGGGATTCATCTTCTTTATCACAGGAGCTGGAGTAAAATCAGCTCTTCCACATCCTCTGGGAACCTGCTTACCAGAGGCTGAAGCCTCAACTTTCATGGGATGATCATCCTTAACCATTGTTCTCCTCTTCAATTCATGCACCCATTCCTCCAGAACTGAGGTGGGTTTTCCATCCCACTTCCTCATGTCTTCTTCATGATCCCACAAGTAAAACCATAGGGTGGCCCATGGCGTGTACCTTCTGTATCTTCTCTCTTGAGCAGTAGGCTGCCTTTTGTTAATAGCTGAGATGTGTGTTGGCACACGTGAGGAGCTGGATAGATCAGATAGATCATCTCTAAAGTGTTTGAGCTTCTGGGACAGTTTTTCCACAGCTGAAATGATGGAAGGGGTGAGATTGTCTTTGAACTCTTGGAGTTTATGAATCATTTCATCCACTGTTAGTGGTACTATGTCATTCCAGGTTACTGTTGCCAATGAATGGGCATATGATGACCGTGCATTCTGTGTAAATTTCCACCACATGGGTCATGTACATTCAACTTCATCTGGATTTATAGTTATATCCCCAGCATTCGGCTTGATGTTACAGATCATCTCTACAATGGCTGATTCCCTCAGTGACTGGATGCCTTTCTCTAGAGTAGTCCACTTGGCCGAATGACTCATAGCATCGTCCTCTTATGGAAACCTTTCTTTCACAGCTGCCAAGAGCCCCTTCCAAAGGCTGAGGGACTGTTTCTCTCTTGCAATTGCTTTGTCAGTTCCCCCTTCCTTAGCAAGTGATCCCAGCTGCTTGGCTTCCCATCCTTCTAGTTTATGACTGTTTGTCCCATTGCCCCAGCATCAGAGCAACAGGTGATATGTGCTCCCCTGGCTGACAGGTAAAGTCTTTTTGCATATTCTGTAGCTCGGTTGAGGTCCGGAGCTGAGACGTCATCTCTTCTTGCTCCTCTTCCTCTGATTCAGATGCTAGTAACTCCTGGTCAGATGCTGTCCCAGGTGGTGAGTACATTGTTTCTTCATCTCACTTCATCTTTCTTGCCTCTTTTTTGCTTTTCCCCTTGTGTACAGGAGCAACCGATATTGCCATGAATTGGTCCTCTGGTGTAGCTGCTGTACTTAGAGTTGGATTAGCTGCACTGTCTGTTGTGGTCAAAGTTTGAGTAGCTACTGTACTTGTCGCTGGGGCTGGTGTAGCTGCTGTGCTTGGAGCTGGAGTAGCTGTGCTGTCTGCTCTTTGCCATCAGATCCAAGGACACTTTTTTCCTTTAGAAGGTGCTGGATAGTGTTTTACAGGGCTCTGTAAACATAGGCCAAGCCCCAGCACATTGCCATGATTTGTCCCTCTCTGGTGGGACCAGAATGACAACACACCTCATTTAAGTGTTTTACTAATTTTTCTGCATTTTGCACTTGTTCAGTGGTGAAGTTCCAAAGCTCTGGATGGGCCCACTGGCCTAGATACTTGCCCATACTATCCCACACACCCTGCCACTCATGGCTGTCCAGCCTCAGGGAAAATCTCTTGGTCCTCCTATATCATCATCTAACCCTAGACAAGGCCCAAACCTGACTCTGCTTAGCTCTTGAGATCAGACGAAATGGTCGTGGGTAAAGCACACTCTGTATGCGTGCCAATGTGGTGATCCCCATCACAATCAGCAGGCAGGTCTCAAGGGCATCTAAAGGCCATTCAAAACTGTCAGAACTCCCACATAATGCTGTGAATGGTCTGGTGGGGGTGTTGGAAGCGTAGAGGAATGTCTCTTTCACGGGCTGACCACCAGAGGAGGGGAAAAAAATGCGTAATTGCTAAATGCTTCTATTATATACCTCCCAAAGTATAGAGGCGGTGACCACACTGAGAATGCAAACCAGATCAGTTTCATGATCAATGATTCTATTGTATTACAAGTAATTTCCAGAAAGTACAATGAAACAAGAACCTTAGCCCAAGGCCCCCAGCTGATAAACACTAACACAGCAAATACCGGCTGTAAGTAAAGTACAACATGCTGAAACTGTGAGATCAAGAGCAACAACTTTGAGAGCCAATAAATCAGCATTGTGGTGAATGACTATTAATCTAAAATGATGAATGCTTATCACAAATACAATTAGACACATTCTGGTCAGATCTGTCATTATCTCAACCCTTTGTTCCCCACGTTGGGTGCCAGAAAGAACTGTCATGGTTTAAGCCCAGCTGTAACTCAGAACCACGCAGCCTTTCTCTAAGACCCCCCTTCCTCTCACCTGCTCCCAGAGGGATGAGGAGGAGAATCGAAAGAATGTAACTCCCACAGGCTGAGATAAGAACAGTCCAGTAACTGAGGTATAACACAAACCACTGCTGCTACCACCAATAATAATAATAATAATAATAATAATAATAATAATAATAACGATGGAAAGAACAAGGGAAGAGAATACAACGGCTCACCACCTGCTGACCGATACCCTGCCCAACCCGAGCAGTGATCTAGCCATTCCAGGTAACTGCCCTCAGTTTATATACTGGGCATGATGTGCTGTGGTATGGAATACACTTTGGCTAGTTTGGGTCAGATGTCCTGTCTCTGCTTCCTCCTGGCTTCCCCTCCTCCCTGGCAGAGCATGAGGCTCAGAAAGTCTGTGATCGGAGTAAATATGACTTCGCAGCAACCAAACCCATCAGTGTTATCAGTGCTGTTCTCAAGTCAAAAATCAAAAGCACAGCACTGCACCAGCTACTGAGAAGGAGAAAAAAAAAAATTACTGCTACTGCTGAATCCAGGACACCAAGTTTTAGAAATTATCACCATTTTCTGTATGATAACTATAATTGCTTTTCCCAGGAACGGACTGTATTTTTTCATCAATTAGTAATTTTGATAACACCACTATAGTTCAACATACTATTTTGCATTAGAGTGCATGGTTTATCCTATTAATGTTCTCTCATCATTCTTTTAATTGCAGTTTTATATTTTTATCTATTTTTTAATATTCATGGAATAAGACATGCTAATCCATCCTTTATTAATGTGTTTACATTTGCTTTTTTCTGGATGGGAGTAAATTTTGGTGCATTTTCATTTATCTTTGTTCTGCGTTGTCTGAAATTTGTGTTGCAGGTTGATATTTTTGAATAAATGCATATATCTCTAACTCTATAGATGTGTATCATAACATGCATATTGAGGATCAATGGAACCTCAGTGTAGTCTTACACATCCTCAGGCATTATTTCTTTCAGGATTTATTTTTGTTCCTGTGGCTGCAGGGTAATAAAAAACATTAAATGGATGTCTTAGTGGCTACTGGTACTAGAGCAGCTCCTGGAACTACTTGGATGTTTTCCCTTGTGTAAGGGAATTGAGTATAGGATAATTCCCTCAGTCAACACCATAATCACCTGCTCAGTTCTTGCCAATGTTGCAGAAACGTCTTAGACAGCTTCTTAGCCCTGGTTTTGAATACACTGCTGTCCCAGAGAGAAGTGTGCCAAATTAAGAAAGGGTAATCTTGGATAAAACTTCTGTCTTCCAGTCATCTGATGCTCCCCTCCACCAGTATTTGTCACTTTAGTAGGAGTTATGAAGCTAAAAGGGAAGCCACATGGATATATATTAAATGAAATGCAGGAGTTTCAGTAGTATGTCAGGCCTGTTGCCCTTGTGTCTGCTGCGGCCCTGGTAGCCACAAAGTGCAAGAAACCTATTGTGAGCCATTGGATAGTCATCTCTCAGGATAATAATGCTTTCTGTCCTGAGGCTAATTATTTTATATCTGGAAGTATCGGAGTTTGTATCCCTTTATTTTCTGTTTATTTGGCAAGCCTCATTAGAAACAGAGACCATGTGTCAACTACATGATTGTTTCAGTTAATGCTTTCTCCCAGGGGAGTTCGTGCTGGTATGTGCTAGGGTTTTTTCATTAATTGCTTTAGAAATACTGATATATAAGGAATTAAAACCCAATTCAGCAAGGTGCTTAAGCAAGTACTATCTTATGTGTTTATAGTCACACTAACATTGGCCAGAGTGCTCATAGGCTTAATATCTTGTACTAAAGCTAAAAGGTTTTAAAACCCTTTTACTATAAAAACCATGCTTAGGATGCAGAATCTTCTGATGAATGTTGCTGAAGCAGTTCCTGGCATTATTTCACCATATCTATGCCATAGGTTAACATGTTCATATGTAAGTTGACAGAGAAGGATGTGTGTGTTCTTCTTGCCTTTCTCAGCTGACAGATTGGCATCTCTTGTTAAGCTTGTGTTGCGAGTGACCTCTATGGAATAGTTGAGGTTGACAGCTTGGGGCAGTAATGTCTTAAGCTGCAAAATTCCTCAGAGGATACTTCATTACTTAGAGAACTACCAGGGAAAAGTATAAGTGAACAAAGAGCTGCAGGTTAAAAGACTGCTGTGCAAGGAACACCTTCCCATATTTTTTACCCTCCTTTTAGACACCCATCACAGCAACATGCATTTGCAGTTTGAATGTGCCTTGTACCCACTGCTTAGGCTCACACAAGTGTGTTATGATAAATCTGGTCTGCAGGATCTAGCCCAGGAGAAGTGTGCCAGGACATTAGGTTGCTCATTATAATGATTAAAGTATGGGATTCAGTTACTCCCTAAGTACTGGTTGTTGTATTTCCCTTTTTAAGTTGCACTGCTTATCTACAGTCCCACTTAAAATTTGAAGCTTTTTTTTTTTTTTTTTGTCATCATATGCATATTCTGCATTTCACATGGTTATGCAGTTAGTGGATTTTGCATGTTTATTTTTAAAAGAAAGGATAAGAGTGGATAGAGACCACTGATCTCTTCCACAAAGGAGTAGGTGGCAAGATAGTTCTTGGTGATTAAACTTAAGACGTAGTATTACAGGCTATAGAAGATAATGACTCATTAGAAAATGCTTCAGGATGCAAAGATTCTACCTTTTCCTGATGCCTCACTAATTGAGGTGGATCAGCCGCCTGAGGCTGAAGCAGACAGATTGTCTTCACAATGGACAGGCTCCCCACTTGATATCCACACAAAGAGCTGCTGGGCCGTTAAATCTAGCAAGGCTCATTAATGGTGAGGTGAAATCTCAAGTACCTTTGAGAAAAATTTAAACAGAATTACATGGCAACTAAGCAGTGTGAGATGATGGGACTTGGTTGTCTTCATTAACACGTAATTCAGCTTTCCATTGGGGTTGACTTGGGCAAAGATCCTTCCTGGTGAAGTTTTAGTTTTAGGTGAACTTCAAATATGCTAAAAATGGTCAACCAAGTATATGTCAGGGATACTTTCTTCTCAAAAGGGACAGTAGCTGAAGAAGGAAACCTAGAGAGCTCAGAGCAATGTTGAAACTGTCTCTAGAGGCAAGAACCTCTGAAACAGAACACTGGTGTAAAGATTAGAAGAGTGATTGTTGTTTATATGAAAAAAGCACATGTTAATCTATAGTAGGGTTTGGTAATTACTCATCCCTCAGTCTTTCGAGTATTTCTCATAAGCTTTTATTGAAGTCTGTCTTTTTTCTACAGTATTTCCCTATTGTAACATACCTGTATTTTAGTGATCTTGCTATTTTAGCAACTTGCAACTAAGAGAGGTTAGGAGGCAGTCTGTCATCAAAATCCATCCAGAAGATTTACTGTTACACTGAGCAAGTGTAAGCTGCTTATTGCACTTACTGTAGTTTTAGTTCAGCATTCTGAAAATGAAAGGCACTTATGCTGTTGGGGTATGAATCTCTTCTGGGGGTACTAAGGGCCAGTCACCACTGAAGTTGCTGGAATTGTATCAATATTGACATGATGAGTTCATGTCACAGCATTAATTTAAACGTTTTTCTGCTGTTAAGCCCCCATTTGCACAAAGTTCTATATTCCTTGTGTAAGAGAAGAAAGTCTGGGAGTCTTTGCAGTGACACAAGGTTCTCAGGACACCTGGGGGGTGAACTGTGTCCAGCAGTGACCAGCATCTGAGCTAGCCTGCAGAAGGGAAGAGTGTATGGGAGAGCATCCCCAAGCCACTTTAGCAAAGCTATGTGAGGTACTTAGAAGAGGAACTTGGCCCTTTAGTTGGAGGATCTTTTCAGTTGAAACTTTCTCCTGTCTGTTTTATTGATGATATCTGTCATTTAAAAGCCACAAAGGTAGACTAATACCAATTTCTACAGATTCTACTTTGATTTGTTTTTTCTTTTAACTTTTATACTTATCACTAGAAATGCATGGCATGTGGATAGGAGAGAGTTTGAGCACTGGAATGCAGCTCCTAGTATGCATACAGAGTCCTGTAAATGTTAAGCTGGACCATGGTTTTGAATGAGCAACGTATGATTTATTTTTTCAAAGAGAACTTCTCTTTTCTGAATCTGCTCTGAGTATTGAAATCAAGTCAATCCTAACTTTGAAACAAGCTGCAGTGTAACTTGTAATAACCTGTTGTAAATACATGACTGATAAACAAACTATCCATAAACCATTCCAATTTGTTATGTGCATTATGCATTTTTCTAGCAATTTTAAGAGTTATGAAAGGCGTGAAGTTTCAATTACAACATTATAGTCGTACACACATCACCTCACACACTGTTGCTCCAGTCTTCCTGTCAGAAGCATGCTCTATTTTCCATGGGATTGCATTAGTATCTCAGGCTATCTCAGTTTGCTTTTAAAATTATTACTTAAATCTAGTTTCCTGTTCCTTCTTTGCGTTGTTCTGCCTTTAATCATATCTATATCTGGGGAAAAAGTGGAATAGGAAAGATAGCGATTTAATTAGCAGTGATGTCTGGAGGGAATAACTGTCATCACCAGATGAATGGTTGCTTTCCCACTGTGGCAGCAGAACTAGCAAAATTGTACCACCCAATTTATCTACCTGTTATTCCACTCTGGGCTTTCCCATATATGTTCATCATATACTTACCAGGTGATTGATTAGTCTGCAGCAAGACTACTGAACCTGTTCACAAATGTTTTCAGTTTTTCCATTTGCAGCTCTTTCATTTCGACATATCTTGTTTTCTTTAACTTGGACTCCAGAGAGATCTGTACAACATCAATGTGCTTATGCAGATTAGTTTTGCTGTTAATGCGCAAGTCCTGTAACTGATGTGTCCTCTTTCCATTATGACTAAACTGCTGAATTGTTTTCAGTGAATTAAAAGAGCTTTGCTTTTGCTCTCTCTTCAATAGGGATGTACAATTCTAATTTCCTGTAAGAGAAGCTGTTTATTAAAAAATCTGTCCGTTCATTACTTGTGCTTCTGAAGGTGGAGCAACTTCATATGCAGAACGTAATTAGCACTTGGGATTGTTTTGATCATGTTTTCTTTAGGTAAAATGTTCGCTAAAAGAAGATTTCTACTGATGAGGAAAACTTCTCTTTTAGACTCTCAACATCAAAGCCCAATTGAATTTCGTTTTTCAGCTGGGTTTTCAGAGCAGTGCAAATAATTTGAAATACCTTTCTCAAACACTAGTTCTTATGCTAATTTTGCTTGGGGTTATTGGTG
Organism: Psilopsiagon aurifrons; assembly: GCA_025447955.1. NCBI lineage: Eukaryota > Metazoa > Chordata > Aves > Psittaciformes > Psittacidae > Psilopsiagon > Psilopsiagon aurifrons. The sequence continues at coordinate 46,260 of JAOEHY010028163.1, read as the reverse complement.
GGAGGTAGCATGAAATGCAAAATAATTCATGAATAAATTAAATAACTGAAGCATAGAACTTGAGTTTGAGGCTTTATAGAAATGTAACATGCTGAAAAAAATCATCTACTTCCTGTGCATTAAGGTATAGAGAAGAGAATGGAAAATATCTGTCATTTGAATGGCTGCAAGCAACTAAGAAAAGGTTTATTGTGGAAATCTGTCATCTGTTTCTGGAATTTTGAGGTGGTTGCATTAGGCAATCTGAGGTAGTTCCTTCCATCGCTGGTCTGCTCATTATGCCTCCATTGTCACACCTTCAAAATCCTAGGAAAGAGGACCCTTTTCCGTGTTGGAGTTCTAGACTAACTTCAATTTCACAGAGAATGCAGATTAGGATGTGGTCCACATAGTAGTAATGACAGACTCATTCTTTTGAAAACTGGATACACATTTTATTTATTACTGGTAATAAATCTGAAGTAATAATGCTTTGAAAACCCAATTGCATTTTCAGCTGCTGTGTTGTAATGCTCTGTTTACTTTTTCTCTAATGTAACATTTACATCTTGTTTATCCATGTGTAAGTTAAGAACTGAAGAAACGATGAGTGTAGTTTGATAATCAGGTTCTAAGCATGCGCTATCTCAAAAACCTTCTTTTTATAAGAGAAATGTTTCTCTTTACTAGACTATTCCATTACCCATTCTCTTTGTTCCACCTCATTTATAAAGCGATGAACAATCTTCTTTCAGCAAAACAGCAGAAAGTTTGTTTGAAGCCAGATCCTTTCACAGAATTATAGAATGTTTTGGGTTGGAAAGGATCATCCAGTTCCAACCCCCTGCCACAGCCAGGAGCACCTGCCACTAGACCGGGTTGTTCCAAGCCCCATTAACCTGGCCTACAGCACCATCAGGGATGGGGCAACTACAGCTTCTCAGGGCAACTTGTGCCAGTGCCTCACCACCCTCTCAATAAATAATCTATTCCTTATATCTAATCTAAATCTCCCCTGTTGTTTTGAACCCATTGCCCCTTGGCCTATCACTACAGTCCCTGATAAAGAAGTGTTACATTCATACAATAAAAATATGTAGAGCTAGAAACACAAACTCCTGCTCCAGGCTAGTATTTTTTGCTCTGTAGAATATATTTGAACATGAACAACTATATATCTTCCATTTAACTATAATCTTGATTTAATTTCACTTGACCAAAGGAGCTGACAGCATTAATCTTCCATCTTGATTAACCAGACGGAAAACACTTCTTCACATGATAGTAAGGTGACAGTCTTATATCCAGAGAACAAGTTCTGATGTCTTTAATTTGCTTGCAGGTTGAAATGATAAGGTACAGATTATTTAGACCAAAGTTAGAAGTTTATTCTCATTTACTAGTCATTCTTTCTCAGGTCATTAACAAAGACTCTAGACTCAAAGACACAAAAATTGGCAGTTTGGTGGAAACATCAAAATAGTACAATTAATTGTATTTCCATAGAGGAAGCAAGTAGTTCACATACAAAGTGCATACATTCTTTGTGCAGATATGAAGTGTATACACACATGTTGTATACTCCTAAGACTTCCCTCGGATTTGTTTTTACTGATAATTTAACGAATGTGACAACTGTGTTTCTTTTGAATCTGGGTTATTCTTCTCTCATTCTGTTTCACATCTTCTTCAAAGAGGAGTGCTAAATGTGTACCTCTGCCTACCTAACTTTAAACCACCTGGGTTTGGAATGAAAAAGAGCACCGCCCGATCTAGCTTCATTCTGCAGAATGTTCCGTCTTCCCTGCGTAATAGAGAAGTCTGTAACATGGAAATTAGCAAATGCAATTGTAACAAAAGAAGTCTGAAATAGAGAAAAAATAAGAATTATAATCCTTAACTTAGTTATTATCACTCTCTCCCTTCTGTTTAAGCCTCTTAGCAGCAATAATCAAAACTGCGGTTGCTTAGTCACTGATAAACCTGCATCGTAAATTCATTCCATTATTTTCCTGCAGGCCCTAGAAGTACCTTTTGACCATCATATGGCTTGTCCACTGATTGACAAGTGTTCTGATAGCTTGTTTCACAGCTTTCTTGCATTTTAGGAGCTGAATTGCTGGAGGTACAAGCTGTGCAGAGAGAAAATCAGGCCCTATCAGTGCTTCTCAAATACTTCTTTAAGTTTTTCTTCTTGAGCTTCTGCTTTCCTTTACTGGTTTAATTAATGCTTCTATGTCCCTAGGTTACACACCTGCTGACTTTAAATCTGTTGCCATTTATCTATTATTAAAGTAACATTCTATGCCTGATGACTTGGCTGACAGCTATGGAACTACTGCCAAACTCCCTTTCCCATCGGAGATCCTTGGAAACAAGGACATGAAAGATTTTATTTTTTTTTTTTTTTTTAATGAAAAGGGATAAAATTTATCTTAATAGTTGAAAGCCTGACATCCAGAAGCTCCTTAGAAGCTAATTAACTTACACTGCATTGACTTGGATATTGTCATTTCTCCTTTCATTCATGTCAGTGTTGCACTGGAAAAGAGCTCTTCTAGAAAAGCCACTTGACTCTGCTTTTAAGGGTGAAGTTAAGGAAGATAACTAATGGTCTGGTAATATCTTTAGCCTTAAACCTGTTTCTCTTGATCTGGACGTCTTGCTTTGAAGCTTAAACTGAGGTCAAGCCAGGAAATCAGTCCATGTGCCAGACTCCAGACACACAGTGTCTATGGCCAGACGTGGCTATGAAAGAGATGGAGGCAGACCTTGATACAGCTCAGGCAAAGACTAGAAGCCAGTGCTGAGTTGAAATGAGGCTCTTGGTTTCCCATGGGCAAAGGTTGCAGGTGGAGGCTGGTCAAGGGCATCAAGACTCAGCGGTGCTCTTGGGACAAGACAAAATGATGGCTCCTGCCTACCTTTCAACTTTTCAGCAGATTCATGACTGCCTTTAGCAATGGGCTGGAAGGCAAACTCCCTGAGGAGCGCTGATCCCTTCTGTGCTTCCTCACCTCATTTCTACAGGTTCATCTTCACAGGGCAGCTGACCAGTGCCCTACAAAGCATCTTCCACCAGCCAGCCCCTATGGACCACTGCTGCTGGGACAGTGTCCCAGTGTCACTGTCTCATCTAATGCCAAGGCACTGCATAGCCCTCTCCTTGGGCTGTCCACAGAATCGGGAGGGAGAGAGAGGTCCTACATGCGGTGCTAGCAGTCACTGCCTGCTTTCTGAAATGTCTGGGTGGCCAGGCAGGGGCTGAGAATGCTCATGGGTGGACACTGGGGGCATGCAAGTCAGCATGGCTCTGGCACTGACCAAGTTATGATAGTATCATAGTGCTAAGAGGCCCCTCCTGGGGCCGGTTTGTACTTCCCAACACGTACACCAGCTAAGCTTCAGCCAAGGTCATTCCTCAAAAAAAGCTCTCCTGGGGTAATGGTTGACTTGATGATCTTAGAAGTCTTTTCCGACCTGGCTGATTCTATGCAAAGGAAGCAAAAAGGGCTTATGCTTCATACAGCACAAAATGTTACAGAATAACTTTCTTCAGGTTTTTGAGGGTCCTAAAAATTTACATGTGTAGAAAATGACTGGGAAATGCAATGAAAGGAGAAGAATCACAGAGAATCCTTTAATAGAAAGATGTCATACTTGGCTCTGGGAGTCCTGAACTTCAAGCATCTGGAAATCAGAGCAGCACAAGTATGTTTCACCTGACCTTATACTATACTGAAAATTGCTCCTATTTCTGAGCCTCTCTGCCCATTATGAGAGACAAGATTCAGGGTGATCCCATACTATTCTTATTTTACTATTAAAATGATTTTTCCCCTTGTCCCTGTCTTTCTGTTGGATTGCTTCAAGATTATCTCCTTGGTTAAACATTTGCTATCTCTAGTGCATTAATAAGAGATATCATTCAAGATGTGTTCATTCAAACTTTACTCCTGTGTAGATGGCACAGGTGTTTCTGTTGAGATTTTTATGCCTGATTTGATCTTTTTAACAATGTTTTGTCCAAGTTTAACATTTGAGTAAATAAAATTAAAATGAGCCTCATCATTTGAAAACTAAGTTTGGGAATCCCATCTGCTATAAAATTTCTTGGTTTAAACACATCAAGTTTTGAAAGCATTTAAGTCCCAAAATGATAACTTTCTCAGTAAGATCGGCATCAATTCCTTTCTTTTTTTTTTTTTTTTTTTTTAATAATCTTAGACATTGTAGTCTTCAATTGTATTTATAAGTAGCTTTTATAGTTTTGGAAGATGACGCTATGCAAATAATCTGCTATGATCAAAATTGTAACATGTAGAATCTGAAATACACCGATTGATTCCTTGAAGTATTGATATGAAAATGTCTCTGGCTTCCTTTTTCCCCACTATATTTGAATAAGTTGTGAAACTGGATCTCCAAAACTTCTTAAGAAGTATTTATTGTCATTACACAAGGAGGCCATGTCTTGCTTTGAATGATATAAACTGTCATTTCAGTTGGATAGTATGAAATGTAATTTTAGTTGACAACTAACTGTACAGTGAATGAATCCACATTTGCCGTACAAATAAGCAAGGTGACAGAGACAACTGGGCTTAAAAAAAGTAGAAAAGTAGAATTTTGAGTCCAATATATTTTCTCCTGTAAATGGAAGCTTTTAAAATCCTTTGATTCTATTGAAAAGTTTGGTTGTATTTCAGAAAGCTTGAAAGAAGGCTGGATGGATATGAGCTACTTTACTCATTTGTGATTAGTATCCTGTTTAGGTGCTACACATGCACATAGAGACAGTTTCAGATGTTAGTACTGTTATGTCAGGAGCTGGAGTCAATTGTTGCCTAATGGTTGAAACAAGGCGTTCATGGGGAAATGCTATTTAAGAATAGTTTTTTCAGTTCAGGTTGTTAGAAAACTTCAGATTCAACAGTCTCCGTCAAACAGGGAAATAAACATCCAAATTTTCCATCTAATAACTTCCCTTTTTAAATTTACAAAATTAAACTAAAAATACATTCAAATTTCTGCAGCAGAAATATTTCAAAATTAAGTATGTTTTATAACACACTGAGTCAGAGGTAATTATGTTTCACGAAGCAAATGTCCAAGTCTGCCTTTTTTTAAATCTGAATTCAGCTATTTCTGTGGTAGAAGAGTTGGGACAATAGTGGAGAAACTGCGTCCAGCTCAGCTAGTCTCTGTGGAAATTTTGCTGTAATGAGTACTGTCATGATAACCAATATATCCACTGTTGTGGATTTGCCACTGCAATCTCCAATATTTTTTCTTGGAAGAGTGAAATTTTTCTTGCTCCTTCAGCTCGGTCTTTGCTGCTGTCTTTTGTTATTAACATTGTCATAGTACATGTATAGGAGGAAGATAGCTTTGATTTGTCTAGAGGAATCCAAACTCCAGCTGTCTGGTCCATATGAGATCTTAATTTTGGGAGAAGACAAGGAGTATCTTTTTCCCATTTGTTTTCATTGTTGGTAGTTTGCTACTTCTATTCTGGGGTGCTTACTTTTTGCCATGTTAAGTCTCCTATCATCTCTGTACTGGCTACCAGAGAGGAGGTTGGCTTCTCATTTCAAGCTGTCTCAGATGAGATTTTTCTGTTGTCAGGGTTTCATGACAGTTTCTATTCTGGTTTCTGCGTGTCTTGAGAGTGGAGTGGATCAGGTGACAGGATGATATGGGAAGGTAGTTCAGGTGGGTCACCTCATGTATTGGTCTTTTTGCATTTTAAGCAGCTAATTTTTTAAAAGGCTTAGATATGATCCTATTGGTCTAGTTTCAGACCCAGGAATTACATGTTGCTACTCTATTAGGTTTGCTTCAGATCAGGGCAACACACTGACAATGGGGGATGAAATTCTTCCCATTTCTTGTCGTAATTTTCAGTTAATAATCAGCATGCTGAAGATGTTGCAGGCCTGGATGATGCCTTTTACCATAGGTGACCCAAGTATTAGATTTATCTCGGAACAAAGGGATATTCATTTGTGAGGGTTCTGCAATCATTTGTCTTCCTAAAAACCACCAGTTCTAAAACAGTTTGATGTAATTTTAAATTGACTGTACTTAAAAGAGGCTTAGGGTTCCATTAGCATTAATGCTGGATGTCAAGGCTAAGGCACATTGTCAGAATGTAGTTGGGAAGCAGTTTTCTTTCCACATTATTCTTCAGTCTGGCTAGTGCTATAAATCTATTGGTTTAGTAATTATTCACACACACACACAACAAAAGGAGGTGTATCTGACTTGATCATTTGCTTTTTAAGTTTTTTGGTTTCTAGCTTCAGCTGCTTCTTTATCTTCACTTTGTCTCTTCATTTATATTCAAGGAAACCTCATTCAAATTCAGTAAGCAATTGCATTGTGGTGTAGCCATGAGTAATATTGCTGTTTACACACACTTAAGATAGCCTATTCCTTGACAGGATATGATTATGTAGATTGATACTGCCTCTTTTTTTTTTTTTTAATTCTGTCTGATTTACTATCCATCTTCCTAGACATTTATGAAATATCTGACTTCATTGCAATCTCCCATTAAAACTGGAGATGATGCTTTATCCTATGATGTATACTCTGCTAGTGCTTACAGAGTTGGAGAGTGAATGCAAGCTGCATAAAGTCACTTAAGGAAAGATTAAGTATGACGAGAGAAAATCACAAAAAGCTCAATGAAAATCTCATCTGTGGATAATGTGTGGAAGTGAAAAGAGCTTATTAAGGGCAACATTTCATCCTCGGAAAACACAAAATACTCAAATTGAGAGGAATCTCATGTATGGAAGCTGTCAGGCTGGTTAGATGGCTGTAAGTCATTCTTGGGGGATGTTAAGACAAGCTGCTGACCTTTATCATCAGAGGGGAAACAAAAAGAAAAAAAATCATCTTTTATAACCTGAGCAGACATGATTTCATGAATTTGAGGTGAGGAAGCTCCCTCAATGGCCGTAAAATGTTTAAGAAAAATCTCATGCTGAAATGAAAGTCTCTTCAATGCACTTCTTTCCTTTGGCAGTATACCCCTTAGCATGCATCAGTCTTACAGGGAATGTAGAGACTGATCATTTTGAATTTATGAAGATCTACTAAGGGATCTTAGATCACCATAAGTTTCTCAGGCCTTTCAGGACCAATCACTGTTACCAGCAGCCACTTTTGTTCAGGTAACTAGGATTAGATAATGATACAGTTTGAAAAAGGCTCTTCACTTTACTCTCCCTTTTTGCAGTCAGGCACTTGCTCTCCTTTTTCTTCTTTCCTTTTCAAAATGCTTTTAATGGCATTTTATTAAAAAAAAGGAAAAAGAATGTTTGGTAATATAGGTAAATTTGCAGTTGGCTTTACAACTTTGTAGTTTAATTAGAATTTAATAAATCTAAATTTAATAATGATAAATTAATTTAATTTTATTAGAAGATAGTGATCACTGGTAAAAGTAAATGATACATGTAGAAATGGAAATAACTTAATATGCAAGCTAGGATTTCCTATCATATAATACTTTAATACTTTATGGAAATAATGAATAAAATTAATGCAACATCAGACAGTTTTGTAGACCACAGAATGAAAGATTTTAGGCAATTCTTCCTTTTGTTGAGGCTAGATCAGTTGTTGCAACACAAGCAACTTGCTACAGAAGTCAATATTGAGCAAAACAACTCTATCAGAATCTGAGCTCAGCATGCAGATAGCAGTTAGTAGTATTGGGTTAAATAATCCAGCAAATTCAGATCCTATCCTTTTGATTCAAATAACTCTGCATGTTTCAAAAAGGTATTTTCTCAGCTAGAACGCAGTGCCATAGATGCTTAAGAACATGTTTAGCTTTAAGTCCAGAACCTTTGCCCTTAACTACCAGATAGCTGTCAGATACAAGGCATATGCTTAAGTACTTTCCTGGGTAAGAGTCATCAGGTGTGAGCTAATCCTTATGGAGGTCAGCAGGGAAGTATCTATAAGGATTACACCTGGGCACGATGCTGCCCCTTGTTAGAATAAAAACTTGTGAACTGCTCCTGCTGGCATCAGTGGTGGAGCATTTTACTAGTTTCGTCTAAAGTCTACAATGATTTCTAAAATAGTAATCCAATTTCTACTTTACTTAGCAACCTCTATTTCTCTTCAAGAGTCAAGCTTATGTATATAAACCCTTTAAATTATGATTGCAAGCATTACTGAGCAAATATCACCACTTTCCCTTTGAAACAGCAGAATGACTGTTTCACATTTAAAAAGTGAACCAATTCTGTTGTCTAATGAGACCAATAAGTTATCTCTAAGGTACAGAGTAACTTGTAGGGGGTTTTTTTATGTTTTACATATAATTGTTTTCAACCAGGTCTAGATTATTTATAGAATGTGGTTGTCTACAGATGGTAATAATACAAAATAAAAAGAAATATGTCTCTTTTATTTTGGCATATATAGGAGTTTCTTCCACAGTCTGTCAAGGGTGATGGATTCTTACCATACAAAGGAGGCTAAAAGTCCTGTTTAATGTCCCTCTTTCAGTACATCTCACAATATCCTTCTAGTAGAGATCATGATATTGGTTTAGAAAACTGAAGACAACGATTCTCATACAAACAGCAACAGCAGGGCAAAGCATCGTCAAAGAAAGCGTTGACAGCAGGTAGAAAATGAGTGGCCAAAACTTATTTAAAGTTCTAGACTAGATAATGATTGCTTTTTTCAGATGCAAGTTTGCAGTTGTATCTGAAGTTTGTATTATTTACGCCAAGGTATTTCACATTTAAAAGAGGAAATAGGTTGCCCTAGAAAACAGTATTATTTTTCTTTCAATTTTTTAGAAAAGTCTATAAGGAATAAAATTAAAATAATTACAGCTACTGCTAATTTGAGTTTCCTAATGTGGGCCTTTTTCTGAATGGTGATCTCGCTGGGAAAAGATTTAACATGCTTGTATTTTCTCTGTTGCAAATGTGAGGTACTTTCAATTAGATTTTTAAACAGTTTTTCTATTTCATCAATAAAAAATGTGTGTAGGCGTGCTGTATGACTTTGGGCTATGCTTTTCACATGCACATCTGTACTGTTGATATAAGTTCAACTTACATTTATTTTATAGCGCTTTTCTCTGTAGTGGGTTAGTAGCAGTAGCCTGGATCGCTGGAACTTCTCTGAAGAGAAAAGTCTCTTCTATCAGTCTCAATAGTTTTTACCAGCGTCTCTGCTACAGCCAAGGCTATGATGCAGACAGCATCCCAGAACATAAAACCAGCCCCCAAAAGTAAGTACTTGTAGAATTAAACTCTTGCAGTGCATTTGGACAACTAACAACCCCCAAACTATATTAAAAAAGTCATTGATGCAACTGTTGTAACGCTGGTTACAGTGGTAGTTATTAAGAATTTTCACATATGCATTATGATCTTGGCTTGGGAAAATAGGAAGAGAAAGACTCTAAGCCATCTTTTCTCATCCTGTCCTTTGTAGGGTGATGGCAACATTTCCTTAAGTACAGTTGAGAGCTGTTTTTAAATTACAGACATAGCAGTGCATATTTTTTTCTGTTGCATCACTGTAATCTTTCTCAGAGGAGTCTTTGAGTAGATGAGTCCATCTGCTGTGCTGTCAAAAGAATGGGAGGTTACACTTTAACATATTCAGCTATGCTTGGAATGTGTCTTTTGTTTTGGGGATTTGTTTTTGTGTCATTTCTACATAGCAGAGCCGTAGGGTGTCATGTTTATGACATTGTTATGCTCTGGCTAATTTATTCTCAAATCCTCCTCTTTCCATAATTTTCTTTTTGTCTGGGAAAGCCCCTGATTTAACTAATGAATCTGGTACTGATTTCTGAACAGCTGCTAATAAGAAGAAAATTGTCTTGATGGTTATTCTTGAGCCTGGAGAATAAGCATGCGAGCAAGTCTTGGGTCTTTTTTATTTTTTTGACTTTCCAGGATGTTTGGCTTGTTTGGAGAGCTCTCATGTCAAAACCCTTTTATCTGTAATTACAAAGCATTATGATTTCATCTTGGTGCCAAGGGGCAGCAAACGACTGCAGGGAGTACTGAAAGCCATTTCATATGCACGGGGCACAGTGTATTTATCTTAAGGCCAACTTCAGGTCACAATGACATCATTGCCTAATTTCTCAGGGAATTTATCTGGTTGGAGCTTTAACCCTATATGTGCTTCCCAGGACTGACTAGAGTTTGTGTATGAACTCTACTGGGAGTAATTGGGGAAACATTCCTTTCCTTCCTGGACTATTTGTCCCAGGGAACTGACAGTCAGTCAAATTACACATTTTCCTCTCCATTTTTAAAATGAACTAATACCTCAAAACAGGAACTAATTCATTCTAAATGGTGTGGGAAGTCCATTCAGAACAGGGAATTGAAACTATGGTCTTTGGAAGCCAAATCTTACTTCTTGGTTCAAAACCTTTCTAACTTACTTCAGTACTCTTCTACTCTTTCAAATTTTTTCTTGGAATTCAGTGACTTGATTTATTCAGATTGTAGCTGTGAGCTGACTTGAAGAGGCAGGTTCTTTCCTTACCTCTGGAAGAAAATGTTATACTGGAGATCGGGATTTTGGCCTTTAAACTACTGTAGCTGACTGCCAGGTAAGGAAATGGAAAAAAAGAGCTGCTGTCAAATACGTGAATTATATTGGTAATACGTAATAACATAGTTAGTTTGTGCCTCAGGATTCTTTGTTCCAGACAGCCTGTAGTGTGTCTGAATGTATGCACTATTAGCTACTATATAAGTCTGTCTAGGGAACACTATGCATTGATTTGTAAGTGCAGTGTAACCAGACTGTATTTTGGGGAAACATCACATACCTTTATGCTGCTAATTACAGCTTTCATCTGCTGCTAACTGATAAAGAAATGTGAGGAAAACCTTATTCCTAGGGAAACAGATTTTCTGTCCAATCTTTGCTGTGTGACTTGGAGAAAAAATAATGAAGGTGTTGTAATGGAGCAGCTGCGTGGTTCTGAGTTACCAGTTGGGCTTAAACCATGACAGTTTTAAAATTCTTCTCATCCATCTTTCTTTTTCAGAAAGGGTTCAACAATATATAAATCATTTTTGATGGAATCGGTTCAATATTTCTTTAAAAACATTTAGCAATGGAAACTCCACAGCCTCTGCATATAATCCATTTCATTGCTTGTCATTCCATGCCGTTCAAAAGGCTTTTCTTCTAATACTTGACTAAACCATGCTAACGCCAACTGGATTATTTTTCCTGTCTCCAGTGGGGTATATAATTTCTCTCTTTTCAGCATCTCCCATAGGTGGAATCATGTCTCTCCATAGCTGTCTTTTCTGTAGAATAAAAGGAAGAAATACTCTCTGAAACAACAAAGTTTTATTTTTATCTTGTCTTTTGCTATCTTCAGTACCTTTGTAGTTTCTAATCATCAGACCATTGTTGTTTCTAAATTCTGGAATTCATTTATAAATTTCTGGATGCTTTTTCAGTTAAAGCCATACCCGTATGAGTAGAGGGATTATATATGACATTAGAGTGTAAAAAAAATGTTTTTTGCAGAAAAGTTTCTTAGTCCATCATTTTCTACCTTGTCAGTTTTTTATGGCCTCATGTTACTAGCACTTTGCAAATGCTGTAGCTGTTATGCAGCCATCTGAAATAGCTTGGATCATCCAGACTGTTTGAATTCCAATCATGTCTTACAAGCACTTGCAGTCCAAAATTGTTCCTTTCTGTAAGTGTACTCTGTAGTCTGTCCTCTTAAGTCATGACTGAAAATGCTCATAGGTACTGAACCCCTGGGAAATCTTAGTGCAACATTTGCATTTCTGTGATTGCTGTTTGGAAATCAGAGCTGGCACCCATCTTACAGTAGTTCTATCTAGACAAGCTTGTAAGGGAAAAAGAGGTTTCGGAAGGGCTACGTTGAAGCTGGAGAGTAATGTGCAGTGAGAGTCTTCCACTGTTACACTTCTGTTCCCACTCAGTCTTTCCTTCTCTTTTCCCCTCATCCTTCTGAACTGAGTTTGTGATTCTTTTTATTTTCCTGGCATCACGCATTTACCCTGTAAAACAAGCTAAAGACAGTATAAAATGGGATTCTTCTCTTTATGTCTGAGGCCTCTTTCCTCACCAACACTTTGGTCCCCCTTCCTTCACATTTGCACTATTCTCACAAAAGCTGTGGTCCAAATAGCAAACTCTGAAACTGCTGTTGGAATCTCTGCCTTATTCAAGTAGGATAATGCTAAAGTCCATTGAAACTTCTAATCAAAACCAGATTTTCTAAGGAGTGGCAGAAGGGCATCAGCCTTTTAGAGCACAGTGGTGCCCTGGGGAGAAGAGGCGTGGCTGAATACAGTTAGAATCCTGGGTGCTGTTACTGACCTTGATGTACTAGAATAGAGCAAATCTTTGAAACTCATTCAGCATTAGCTTCTGCCTGCTGGTTAATTCTACTTCAAATGTAAGATTTTTGGAGAAGAGACTGTATTTCTAAAATATACATAGTTAAAGCAGCTTCATACTGCTATTTAAACGTGGTTTTTTGTCAGTTATTGACTATACTGTGTCTTCTTAGAAAAAAGAATAAAATCCTCTGTATTCATTAAATATCTGTGGACAAGTGTCAACACCAGTGTTTATGTATGTAACTTCTTACTTGTGTCACAAATGGCATAAGCAGAGGAGCTGAAGACTTGGAGAATAGCCTAGGTTGAAAAGGACCTTGAAAGGCTGTCAGGTCCAACCTTTCATGGGATAGGGAGTCTAGATGAGATGATCCATTTGCGTCTTGAAACTGTCCAGTGATGTGTACTCTAACATGTGCCTGCGGAGGTTGTTCCAATCATTGATCTCACTGTAAAATATTTGCTTCTCCTAGTGCAACTTGTGCCCCACTGCTCCTTGTCTTCTCCATGTTGCTCCTGGTGAAGAGGGAGCCTCCATCCTCATTGTAGTTACCCTTTGAGTACTGGAATACTACAATGAGGTCTCCATGAGCCTTCCCTACTGCAGAGAGAAGAAAACTAACTCAGTATTTTGTTTCCAATGGACATGAACTCTTTTACCCTCTTTTCAGTGACTCTTCGTAACAAATTATATCATCTGTATGTAATAACTCTCTTCAGTTGTCTGTTCTGTTGCATAAACAACTGCAGTGTTTGCATTGTTTTCCTCACAGTTTGTTTTCTCTACACCTCTGCTTATTCATATTGATTGTTTACTTAGTAACTGATTACAATAACTTTACTGATTTTTCTCTCTTCTCTGGTGGTCTGCAACTGATGCTTACATCTCTGGAAACATGATGGCCAAGGCTTGGTACAATATTTTCGCTGAGATTTTATTACATCTGAGCAGAGTGGGAAGATTACTTTATGTGATTTTCCTATTTGGCCTGTCTGATTTTCTTGACTCATAGTCAGATGTTTAGTGTTATAATTCCCAGCCCTGTGTTTTCCAGATCTGCTGCCTGAGCTGTTACTCTGAAACTTCTAGGTCTTATGCTATTATTCCTAGCTATAATATGTAACAACTGTATGTGTATGATACTGTGCATTATTCCTCTGTGCTCCTTCCTGATTATTTCATACCACCATGTTACATGATGAACACTTTTTGATTCTTATTTTACTTTCCTTTTATAAGCTGAAAGGAGTTACCTGTAAATGTAATACATTTCCTGCCTGACTTAGACATCAGAATACAAATAGATTTTGATATTTTAAAGTAAACTTTTGAAGAATGCTGCTTGATTCCTCTGTGGTTTATTAGAGGCTTACTGATAGCTATGTAGTTCAACTATGTTCATAACTTACAGTAGGCTAATTTAACCCACATTTCCCAAATTTCTTATGATGATATATATTTCTATTTGCCATCTGTTTTGTTGAAGACCTTATTATTAGAAATGAGCAGCTGACTTTTAAGATGTCTCCGAGTGAATACAGGACAGAAGCCTGCACCTCTGATCAGGATGACAGAGGTGATACTTTCTGTGCTCACCAACAGAATGCAAAAAATGCCTTCCTGCTCACACCTCAGTTTGAAGTTTCAGATGAGGAACCTATAAAACAACTTCCTGGCAACCTTTCCCCCTGTTGCTGAAAGAGAGAGTTGAAAAGAGGTAAGAGCAGAGAGATCCTTCCTCGATCACAGCTTCAAACCTCACATGCAAGAATATGCACAAGGGGCATTAGGATTCTGCGTATATATGAAATAGTCTCCTGAGGGAAGCAAGTATGTTGTACAGCTTGAGAGACTGTACAGCTTGAAAAGAGTAGAAAACATGATATGGAATAGTATGGTAGGAGATAAGATGCTTTTTATTCCCATCTGTGCTTCAGGGGTTGAATTGGCAGCAAATTTAAAAACCTTTACTAGGCAACAGAAAAGATCAAGAGATACTGTATATGCATAGCAGGGCTTTGGCAGGAGGTAGTGTGTGTCCTGAGTGGATAATGGAAGCAGGTCTGGGGATTAATGCATGGACTTTCCAAATGACTTTTTTCTAAGTTCTCATGCTAGGTGAGTTTTTGCAGAGCCTTCATGGATGGTGGGGTTTTGACTTCTGGTTAAAGTGCCTTTGAACAGAGTTCTCCAAGAGAAGCCTCAACACTATTATTTTTCTGGCATTCATTATTGTGTAACATATGGATATGTCCCTCTGCGGAGGTTGTGTTGTCTGTCTCAGCTGCTATTCCACATTGATAAAAATACTGGTTCTCTTCTCACTTGTATATATTAACAGCTTGAGTGTAAGTGAACATATATGTCACCAGTTCTGGAGACTTATGAACTCAAGAGGGAAAAAATACCTCTGTTTATTATGGTGTCTCTCATGTGGTTCCCTTGTGCAGCTGACAAAGGGGAAATTAGCAGATGGTGTAGAACTTCTGCAGTTATTAACAGACAGCACTCTTCAATTCTATGTTTTTTTTCTTCCTCCAGCTTTAGTCACCCCTTAAGTTTTGTAACCTTTCTTTTGATCTAGTGGACAGTTTCTGAAAAATCTGATTTTTCCGCAGTTTTCTGTTTGGACAGGAATATGGCCATTCTGATGTTAGCAAACTCAAAATCTACCAACCAAACAGAAACAAGCAACAAACCCCAAAGCCAATGCAGAAGTTCTTTGGAGAGCATCAGTTCTGAAAATATAACACAGTTCTCCTAATCTCTCCAGATGGGTGGTAGAAAGTAGCCACCAAACCATGGCGTATGGCAAAGCCAGTATTGATGCCACAGTAGTCCAGTAGGCTTTACCTTTCAACTGCATGATCTTTTTTTTTTTTTTTATCCCTCTTATAAAGGGGAGTCAACAGGTTGTCTCTGTGGTCAGTAGTCAGTGTTGTCTCCCGCAGTGGGTATGAAAAATCCCAAGTGAAGTATAACACTGCCTTGAAAAGAGACAGAAAATTTAGCATCCTTGAGCTCTCTCCTTACCCCTGTAAGGACAAAGCTAAATCTAGTTTCTCTCTAGCTGTGGCAGAGCAATAGAGCACAATTATGATATTTTTGCAATGTTTCTGTTGCTTAAAGAAATAGTAAATAGCAGGTAAAGTGCTCTATCCATTTGGGACCAATTACTTTGGGGAATTATACGCACTAACACTGGCAAAAGTCTTTCAAATAATAACTACTGTGATCAAAATGTTAGTGTAAGCCCAAATACCAGGGAGTAAAAATAAGGCCAAAAGCTGCATGCAGTAAAAAGTAAATTGTGCTTCTGTGCAGGGAGTATTAATGGCTCCACTGACACACCTGCTGTTTGGTAGGACTTGTTTCCTTGACAAAATAACCCTGCCAGTGACCACTGTACAGGCTTGTAATTGTTGCTGTTTTTCAGTTCTAGTTTGTGGCTGAGCCTGAGATGGAGCAGCAGCACTGCCTGACATTCTCTCTTGCTTTCAATCCCCGCTGTTGATACCATACTGTTCTCCCAGCCTTATTTGCTGTGTATACTCTGCCAGTACAACATCAACCCCTATTAACAAGCAGTGATGGCTTTTTCCATTTAAATGCAGGTGGACTTGCTAAGTGAAGGAAGCTAGTGTTGACTTAAGTAGATAAGGTGCAACTGTGTGTGTAAGTCTGAGTGTGTTGTCAAAGCCCTGGCAAGACAAAAAAAGAAAAAGAATTCTACCTTAAAAAAAAAAAAAAAAAAGGTAGGTTTTGCAAAATGATTTTGTTTTAGAATGCAAAATTGCTCACAAGTTACCTGCAGAGGAAGATTGCTACAAAGAGCCTGTTCATGAATCCGTGAAGGAGCGCACTTACTATAACTTTGCTTCATGCACTTAGGTACAAGCAGCATTTTGTTCTTTTCATATACATGAAGCAGGAGCGGCAGTGACAGACTGCGGCTCTAGACCTGTCTCAACCATAGGTAAGGTTGAATCCATAGCTTCTGCTTCCTGGAAGGGGACCCTGATCTCTGAAGGTGTAAAATAAAAGGAAACTGAAGAGAACACCTTGGCCTCGAAGCAACACCATTATCTTGCTAGAGAGCAGTCCTGGGATAAGGAGGGCCTGTCTAGGGAGTCCTGACCTGTTCAGGCATTGTTTGTCAGAGTCTCGCATCAGAATAATCTTCAGAATCAGGGTCAGGACTGATTTTCTTCCAGTATCAAAGAATGTAATTTTTGTCACTGATGACACATATGTTTGTCTTAAGTTTTGCTAATGTGGCAGGGCCAGCACAGATGAATGAGATGTGTTGAATTCTTTATGGTACATCTTTTGCAGAAGTGTTTACTGGTCCAATCAGCTACATTTGTCTGACAGCAGCTTTTGTGCAGATACAGGATATGACCAGTATCCTTATTTGATCCCAATTTCCATTAATGCAGCTGGATGGGGAGGAAAGGCCTGGTGTAATGCTTATATTCCAGATTGAGTTGGTTTGTATGAGGACATGTCTACTTGCAGGCTGAGCAAATTTGAGTCTGGAAATCTCTAAAGCATGAATTCCAAGAATTGGTTTTTTTTACAGGCACTTTTCAAATTAGAGCTGTATATTGGTGTTTACATTGAAAGTTTTCCCTGGGGTTTGAGCTGTAATAGAAATTGCTGTCTCTTTTTTTCTTTTTTTTTTTCCCATCTGTAGGCTGAGATTAATGTGCTATTATGTCATATTTTTCAAATGAATTGATTTAATAGTTTAGCATAAAACATTGAAGTTTATCTTCCCTCATTAGTCACACTCATCTGACGTTGCCCTCCTAACCATGGTCCTATGCAGTGTGTACCAGGAGAGCCATCTGGGCTGATGGTGCAGTTTGCTGGAGCAGAGTATGAGTGCTACAAGAAGTGTGTTCTGCGGGTAATAACCCAAGCTGCCAGTGACAAATTCACATTGCAGAGTCTCTTTCTTCATCTCTTCTAATGTTAGCCCTTGACGTTCAGCCTGTTGTTGAGAAAAAATTGTTCATGTCTGGAGCAAACACTAGAGAGAAACTTCAGTTTGACTCCTAAGCTATCAGGATAGATATCCACACTCTTCTATGGGCAACCCAGTGGGAAATGCAGGATATGGCATGAAGGATCATCTTGTACATCTCCCCTCTTGTGGGGGTGGCAGTTGGACAGAGTGGTCAGAAACTGATAGTGTCATGTAAATGTAACACACATCTTGTAAACCGAGACAGTGTCACGGCTTCAGGTGATTTTTGGAATAATTCCATTGTATGCTACATCTTCTGCCAAATTACTGGTAAATTGAAAAGGGTATCTATAATTAGAAAACCTCAGAAATTGGTTTTCCCAAACCAATCTCATTTCAAGATGATTAGTTACCACGAGTTTTCCAAGTAGTTCTTGATATTTAATGCAGCCAACAGTGTTCACAATAGTTTTACCCCTTTAGAACTTTGTTGTTGAACTAATGCAAGGGGGATTTAATTTTATTTTCTTAATTGGGTTTTTCATGTAGCCTGGAGGCTATTTCTTACTGACCATGTAATGATATTTTAGAAACAATAAATAGAGCAAATTGCTGGATAACTTGAAATGAACAGGTCTTTCAGTCCTTTTTAGCTAAAAAACAGCTTTCATACAAAATCCATACCCATGTCATGGCATCTGTATTAATATATATGTTATATACTAATAATTATACTAATATTAATATTGGTACAGTGCTAATATATATAACATCTATTATATTAATGCTGCAATAAATGACGCAATTTATCTGGCCTTATATACTTGGTAGATGAAGTAATTTTACTTTCCCAATCACAAAAATAAAAATGCTCACTTCTAAGTAATGTGGAACTCATCCTATTGTCACATTGTCAGCACTTGGTGATAGATGATATAATCTAATACAATAATGTTTCCTGTCAGAACTTTTTTCAGCAAAATAAGGTTATCCATGACAAATAGAAAGATGATATAATTACAGTAAAGACTATATTGCTGGAAGTTCTTTATGTATTCAAGTATAGAGACCAGGATTAAATAAACTTCTCAGAATTTTATGCACAAGGGATTTGTGGACTAGGGTTATTTATTTAGTATCCCAAATTCAAGAACCATTCTATAAGAATAGAGCAAAGCATGAATCTTTTCCCAGATCTATTAAAATCTGAAGTCTGAGTCTTGAAAACACTTCATAGGTAGTGTTGGAATGTCATGAGACC
Source organism: Psilopsiagon aurifrons (assembly GCA_025447955.1). Lineage (NCBI taxonomy): Eukaryota > Metazoa > Chordata > Aves > Psittaciformes > Psittacidae > Psilopsiagon > Psilopsiagon aurifrons. The sequence goes on along the minus strand of JAOEHY010028163.1, from coordinate 27,637 downwards.
TGATCCTCTACCTGTATGCCGCCGTATTTCAGTTTGTATAAACTGTGGATTGTTCTCTAAAGATTTACTCATGAAAACAGATGTTTCCACGATAAAGGGTCTAAACCAGATAACATTTAGGCTTTTGGACTCCACAGCTCTATATATGGAATATCTTAATTTCTTGGGAAGACACCTTTTCTTTGTACTGTGCAAGTGCATCTGTGTTGATTCCAAAGAGTCTTATGAAAGAAATGCTTATGGGAACCTAGCACAGTTCTTGCTTATGCTGACAAAAGGTTCAGGCTACCATAAGAGACAAGAACGTGCAGAGACAAAAAATCAGATTCAGGGGAAGAAGGAAAGCCTGCACAGAGGCCCTTCTACTAGTGAAACAATTGTCCTTGTTGCCATCCATGATTCCGTTTCCTGATAGTAACACCATGTGGATTGGATGCGTTAGTGGTGGAGCTGTAACAGCAAGTTATGTCTACCTACTGTAGGCTAAGCTTGTGTTCCCCAGGCTCCTGTGTGGGTCTCAGGGCTGCTCAGAACTTTTCTGGCATTGTGGTCACATGCTGTATGTGTCTCCTTAGTGCCTTGGCAGAATGGGGTTCTTTCTGTGGCTGTGCCTGGGACAGGGAAGTGCTCCTGTAACCAGAAATGAGGCTTTTACTGGCTATTTCATGACACCAATAAAGGCATATATAGTGAAAAGGAGACTTTTCTACTGTTTAAAATGGCTAGTTCCTGACACTTTTGGATTGATGTTTTTATTCTGATAATATGTCATGGCTTCCTAGGAATCATAAATTGTTTAAAGAACTTGGTACCAAATCATGCAGGAAGTTGATTCTGAAGCTAGGATCCCAATTCTTCATCTATTCTGCTGAAATTTATCCCATATCATTGCAGCAAAGCAAAGAGAAGAAGCTACTCAAACACTCTGCTTTTCTGAGGTTCTGTTCCTTGTCAGGTTTATGAGCCATTAGCAGTACTAAAAGTCTGTAGACGACTTTCTGTTCCAGCACACTTGGCACACAGACATTGGGTACAGGTTTTTCTGTAATTGAACATATAAAAAATTTGAAGCAATATACAAGCTGTTCTTACTGGATAGTTCCAGTCCTAGGACATGACTGAAGTTTACTACAGAACTCCCATGCAGAGATAAGGACCAGGATCTGGCCCTGTACATAGAAACATAGAATGGTTTGTGTTGGAAAGAACCTTTAGATCATCTAATTCCAGCCCCCCTGCCATGGGCAGGGATGCCTCTGTGAAATAATTAAATGGAAAAGTAGCAGCATAAAATGATCGACTTGTATCCCAGGTTGATCACCTCTGGGGTGAAAATATGATATTAAGAACCCAAGTTGATCAACTTGTGAATCAAAATTATCAACTTAAATTACTACTGGAAAAGGTGAATGGGCTGTTGGATAAGATGCAACCTTCTGCCCCAGTCCAGCAGATTCATAGGTTAATGCGTTACCCAACTCAGGCTGGAAATTTTTAGCGCAACAGTGATGATGCAAGGGACCCTGGCTTCTCATCAATTCCATTACAACCTCTGATTAAAACTGAGACTACTGTCATAGTGATGAGGTCCATGCCATCGTGCGTACCACCCCGTGGTCATCCACAGAGTTAATTAAATTAAGGGAAAAATACTCAAGACGGACAGGAGAGTCCGAGATGGAGTATCTGTGGTACATCTCCCTTCAGAGAGGAGATATGATTATGAGGAAGAAACAGGAGGTTTTGGGGGAGCTGAAGTGTTTTTAACCACCTTACCAGGAGATCATCATTATTCCCTAACCACTCGAGCAGTGTACTGGGCAGGAGGTACGGACCCACAAGAGAGAGGGGAACCACTGTCGATCCAAGTCACAAGCTACTATGAGCAGTACAGAAAGCAGCTTTATACAAGTGATGTATGATAGAGAAGCGTTGAGGATATCCCTGATGTCAGTGCCTATGGACCCAGAATGATTAAATCCTCTTATTTGCAGTTTCCGTGATTGCCTTAAGACATCTGTAGTCAATATTCAGAACTGCATATGAGATCGAGGTCGTTAGTGAGGCCAGCACACTTACGCAGTCACCTGGAATGAATTTGTACATGAAGTAGACAAATATGGGTGCCAAATGGGCTGGGTTGGTTCATCCAGGGAAAAAACCTCTGATCACGCCCAAAGGGTTCGCCAAGTCTACACTCAAAATTCTAAATGACCAAATTCATACTCAAAATTCTAAATTTGATCATTTTTCTGCCCGAAACTCTAAATCTGATGGGAGGTTCAGGCCTAACAAGGAATGGAATTAGTCGTGGCATAAAGCCCTGGATCTGGGTGTGCCTTGACAATTCCTACATGGTGCCTCTACAGAGGATCTCCATATATTGATCCAATCTCTATCTAGAAGGAATAATCCTAGTTGAAGTAGGGAGTCCTTGATCAGTGAGGAAAGTGTACCTTCTGCACCAGAATGCAACTTGATTAATCTGTCAGAATCCCAGCAAAAACACTTCCATCCCCGGGGAGGGAAGTGTGCCACTCTGCCTGACGGATGTTAGCGGTACAATGGCTCTCTAATAAAAACTCTGAACCTATTATTGCCATGCAATCAGACCTCAAAACATATTGGTGGAATTTCTCATTGATACGGGGCCCAAATGTCAGTGATCACTAATGAGCCAGCACAAACCCTGGTATAAAACTTACCTGACACCAAGTAAATTCACAGGAATTGATGGTGTGATAAAGGACTGCCCCACTGCAAAAACAACCCTCTGGTTGGCAGAGGAATAGAGACTAACCCAGGCAGAAGTATTAGTCAGTGCCACATATACTAACCTTCTAGGATTTGGCATGCTGTGTGGACGAAAGCGGAAACTCCCGCATGGAACTATGTGGAGTTTTGCAGGACGTGAGAAAGGATCAGGCACAATGAGTTTGAGTCTTCTAGAAACATCCATACCTTTACCTCCATCTAAGGTTACCAATGTTCGGCAATACCCGTTGCCTGTGGCAGTGCTTACAGGGCTTGACAGGGTGGTGATGGAGTTGGAGCAAAGAGGCACCACTAAAAGGACTCTCTCCTTATAATTCCTCAATGTGGCCCATAAAGAAACTGAACAGGCACTGACATTTCACGGTAGATTATCGGCAGTTAAATGCCAATACTGCACCCTTAACTGCAGCAGTTCCAAGAATTGCCGAAATTGTGACAATGATACAAGGAGCTGCCCCTTCTTGGATGGCTACCTTAGATGTTAAAGATATGTTTTTCATGATTCCCCTCCTTGAACAGGACTAAGTGCAGTTTGCATTCACATGGGAAGGAACCCAATATACTTCAAACCGACTTCTACAAGGATATAAATATTCTCCCACCATTGCTCACAACACTTTGGCTAAAGTTTTGGCAGAGATTCCTGTTCCACCTGATAACACAGTATATCAGTACATTGATGATATCCTGATAGAGGAAGAGAATCAAAAAAAAGTGTAAAAGACACAATGGAAAACATTTGGGGAACATTACTTGAACTAGGCTTGGAAATTCCAGAATACAAATGTCAGAGACCTGCACAGAAGGTCGAATTCCTGGGCGTCTGGTAGGTTAGAGGAGCTGCTGCCATCCCTCAGGACACCCTGGACACCCTAGAACATGGACAAAATCCATCTAGTGTAAAGGAGTTACAGCAAATCTTGGAAACTTTAGGTTGTTGGCTTAAACATATTCTTGGTGTTTCTGTTATTGCCCGTTGTCTTCATTGTTTGCTCAAAAGGGGAAAAGCACGGAAGTGGACTGAGCAACACACCAATGCACTGGAATTACTAATAAAAGAGATAAGTTTTTTGCAACAGTTTGGTCCTATACACCCCAACTGACCCCATCCATGTAAAATGGGGGTTCAGTGAACATGACTCTCACTGCAACTTGTGGCAAAAGGAGTCAGAAGGGCCAGAAAGAACACTGGAATTTAGCTCTCACTCTTTCAATGAAAGAAAATGAGGTATTCAGATCTTGAGAAAGGCCTGCTGTCCCTAGTGCAAGCGGTGAAATGAGCAGAACAAATAAGAAGAGAACAAGCTGTGATCATTCAGGGGCCTTTCTGCCTCCTAGATGTGGTCCATAAAGGAACAGCACCTCCAGCTGGCATTGCCCAGGTACCCACAGTTTGTAAGGGGTATGCTTATTTAGAGGGCATTAATGAAATTATGCCAGTTTTGCAAGTCAGTGTTAAAGTATCCAAACTGCAAAAGAACGTAAGTGGTACTCTGTTTTTCCAATCTCGACCGAATAAACCATCTCTGATTCAAGAGACACCCCCTCTGAGGGAAGGCAATGATCTTACTGTAGTGTGCCATTACTGCATCAGCAATCATGATAGTTCAATATATTGAACACGACAGGATTGAAAATGGTAAATTGGGCATCACTCAGAATCTAAGCCCAGCCACACTCAGCTCCCCTAATATCTGAGGACCAGCTGGAAGGCAACATGGATTTATTTTCTGCCAAATCATCTTGCCTTTTAACACAACAGCCTCAACCTAGACCGGTCACCCAAGGCTCTGTCCAACCTGGCCTTGAACATTGCCAGGGATGGAGCATTTACCACTTCTTTGGGCAAACTGTGCCAGGGCCTCACCACCCTCACAGTAAAGAACTTCTTCCTTCTATCTAACCTGAACTTCCCCTGGTTTAGTTTGAACACATTACCCATTGTCCTATTGCTACAGTCCCTGATGAACAGTCCCTTTTCAGCATCCTTGTAGGCCCCCTTCAGATACTGGAAGGCTGCTATGACATCACCATGCAGCTTCTTTTCTCCAGGCTGAATGAAGAGCCTATATGGGAGGTGACAGAATCCTAGAATAGTTAGGGTTGGAAAAGACCTTAAGATCATCTAGTTCCAAGCCCCCTGCCATGGGCAGGGACCCCTCCCACTAAACCATGCCACGCAGGGTTCTGTCCAACCTGGCCTTGAACACCACCTCACCACCTTTTTTTCTTTCCTCCAAACTATAATTAGCTAATGAAGTGACACAAGCTGTGTGTGGTGCTTGAAGGCTTTCAGGGCACATGGAGTTTTGCAAGGCTTGCACGCCTTATGGTATTTCATGTAACAGGCGTTGCACATGTGTAACATGTAAACCATGCAGCTGCTTCCCAAAGAACCTCTTGCTCACAAGACTACCAATGACAGAGTCATGTTATTATTTGCGCTGAGATGAACACCGCTGGCTGCTGTGAGAGGCTCTAGAAGCCCAGTTAATACTCAAAAATTGGCCAAATGATACAAGTTTAGGAATGAGCCAGCAAGTTGGATTCACTTAGAATCAGTTTTATTGCCAGGTAAGAAATTCATATTAATATAGTGAATACATATGTTTACAAATAAACATTCTTAAAAAACAAACAAACATTTTATTGTAGGAAGTATTATTGGTATCATAAACTGTGTAGTTAACAAGTATTAACACAGGTTTACTTACAGAACATACAGTTACTAAAATATTTCCACATAAAATATGCTCAAGTTACACGAAATCTGTGTGAATTAGAGTGCAGCTGTAATGTGTACCTAAAGCATATGGATTAACAGCAACATTCCATAACGGGTCAAATTAAGTCAGCCAGTTGTGAAGGCAATAGAGATTAAAGGAATAAAAGTAAGATAGTGGAGAATCTGGGTTGTGTGCAAAGTATTTGTCCCGTGGGCTTCGTCCACTTCTGATAGTCTCAAAAGATGTGATGATACAATTTAGCAGCACACTTATGGAGAGATGCCGGTGCTCTCAGGATGCAAATCAATCTCAATATAGCTAAGAACCAATGCTCTCTCCATTTAACCACATTTCAGATTTAGCCCTTGCATCCTTGATTAAGAATGACTGCCAGTCAGTAAAATACAATAAGAAATGCCACTTCCAATTCTTCTTACAACAGAGCAGCTCTCACTCCTCCCTGCATACTCTTCCAAAACTAATCTCCAGAAGAACTGACAGCTAGTGAGAATGCAACTGTAGTAAGAGAGTTTAGTTAGGATTTAGCCAAGTGACTTTTTTCTGGTGGAAGGGCAGAAATTTAAGTGAAAGACTGAGTTCATTGCCTGTCATCAGGCTGTTGCAGCACCTTCATCCCATTCCAACTCTGTTTATCTCTTTGTGGATGTGCCGAAGCTTTTACAGGCCCAGGACTGTGAGTCTGCTACCAGTGCCTAATTCAAGAGTGGCTTTACTCACACAAACAAGGCACCCTGCTCATCAGAACCACAATCAAGACCACGAGTCCAGTTGTTGTTTAGTTTAAACCCAGATCTCTGACATTTGAGACTAGTCCACTAGCCTCTTCCACCAAACAGTTCACCAAGAGGGAACGCCACTATAGAAAGCCAAACAATAGAGACATTATACCATATAACATTTAGTTGAACTACAGAGAACTACCATGGCTAAAGCAAATACAAAACGAGAGACTAGGGGGAAAAAGTTTAAATTGGGAAAATTGAGGGGCTAACTAAATGGTCTTGCCTCTGCAACCACTGCATGGAGATATAGTCCAGTTTCCCTTCGGGACAAACAGAGCAGGCTGAGCATGACAGAACCCTTGTCATCCTTAGCAAAACATGAGGAAATAGCTTAAAGGAACAGGGGAGTCACTTTGAGAAACAAGACTGTCATTGAACAATAGTAATACAGTAAAGGCACCACCCACGCTTAATTTCAGTCTGAAGCAGTTGAAGATAGGCAAAACATATAGGTGAAGAAAAAGTCCTGACAGTCTGCAAAGTGAGAATTGTTACCATCTGCCCGAAACTAGGAGGACTGCGAGGGAATTTTCTGATGCCCTTATTCCCCCAGCAGCTTTCTGTGCCATATGATACGTCTCTTCTTATTTTGGAGGTTCCCAAAAATTTCAAATCAAATGAAGTAAACTCAAATAAAATCTTCTGCTGTTTGTTACCATCCTGCAGAATTCTTTGTCAGCCAGAAAGGTTCCACATGTTTTTAATTGTAACAGTCTTCATGAATTCCTTGTGAAAGAGTCTTTGTCCTTTATTGTATTTGTATTTTTTTGCGCTTTCTATAGGTTGGTATGAAAGTAGATGTTACGATAGTAGATGTTAGGGGCTGTACCAAGATGTTTACTCTTGGCTTTTCACAGGTCTAGTGACAATTAATAGGTTTTATACCAAATTCCTCTCTGAAACAGTATATTATAGTATATTGTTCTGTCTTTCTTCCTCTGTCTCAAGGCAGGAAAATAGTGTAAATATTTAAGCAGACATAAAGTTTCTATAGATTGTGCTACTTCTCTTCATGGATTTTAGTTTCAAGTAAAAAAATTTAGTCACAAGGGTTTGTGTTCCATTGTGAAATATAAATGGAGTTTATAATTCGACCTTCAGTGTGTATTGCTGAATGGCATTAACCCACTCTTCGGCCTGCAGTTGGTTGGATGCCAAGAGTGTCCTGGTAGAATTTCCTTCCTTCTCTCTTCTTTTTTTTTTTTTTTTATTATTATTTTATATTTTTAAATTTATTTTTTGCCTTTCAGTTGAGTGTTTGTGTTGTGTGTGTATTGTGTGTATTTTTTAAAGGATTTCATTAAAAAAAAATAAAGGAAAAGGAAAGCAAACTCAAACAGTTACTTCTGTTTTGCTGTTAGTTATGAAATATGGCTGTGGGCCCAAATAATGCTGGCTCCGGGTTGTCAGTGGGTCACTTAGCGTTGGGTCTCCCATACCATGCTTCCCCTTGTTTGTGTACACTTGCCGTCTGAGAGACTGGTCATTGGGATCCCAGGTCTTGTAGTGGGTATTGTAACCTAGTGGGTGTGTGTGTATCTTTGCCATTCTGGATTTCTGCCCATTCTGTTTGGTTAGGCCACTGTCGATCGTGTAAGCTCTGTTTTCATCTAGGCGCACTGGATGGAGTGGCAGGCTCCCCTTGGCAGCCAGTTCTGCAAGATGCCGGCGTTTTGTGTAGAAGTCATCATTGACTTTGTCAGCTGTTTGGATGCAAAAAGGGTAGAGGACAAAAAAAATCAGTTGGACGCAAGAAACATGTTACAGTTTACAGTATGTCATGCAGTTACATCTGCGGACTAGATATACTCATAGGTCCACCAGCAGGAGCAATTCATGCCACCTCCCACTCCTTATTTTCTCTCTGTAGCATATTTTTGGATGCCATTATGCTAGGCTTTTCATGTATTCAAACTGAAACCTGGTGCTCTTTAACAAAAGACTGTGTCTGCCCTATATCATTCAAGTTGTGCTGATATTTATATTATGGGGACAGGTATGTATGAGAGCACATGCCTTTAAATGCAAAGTGACATGTGGGTGTTTAACCAAGCCCTTTGTAAGGCCCAGTGGTGTGTGAAGGATCAAATCTGTTCTTCTAAACGGTTGGAGGTTCACTGATGCTTTATGGGGCTGAAAATTTTTTGGGTTGCTGAAGGTGATGTATTGACCTTGTGATTTCACCGTTAATGAAAACTCTGAATTCCAGATTCTGACATAATTTTCTGAGGCCAATGTCACTAAGAAATACAGCAGTAGCCCTGCCAACAAATACTGCATTGCAGTTCTCAAATTACAAGTTTGCCCTCTGTGATTTCCTAGACAAGTGTCTTTCAGTGCATGTTATTGCATGATTGTTGTATTGCTAGCCTTGCTTAAAGAGCCACGCTGAGGATGCTAAAGGCATTCTACAGCACTCCAGTGGCTCATGTCAGTTTTGAGACTAAGTATCAGGGGTTAAGGCAAGCTTAACTGGATTTCATTTTTTGAAGATCTTGCCTTTTATGTAAAGAAGGTTTATTTATCCCCTTCAAAACTCTAGATTTTTTTTAAGATACTGCCAGATATGTAAATCAACTAACAGAGTAGTGTGTTAATCAGTAGTGGTGTGATTTGAATATATGATTGTGTCAGTCTGGATTTGACTTTTGCTGTATCCTGGATAGATCTGTCCATTTTCCTTGAAGCTGTGCCATGTAAAGCTTCTCTGCAGAAGTCTCCTGCATGTAGCTGTACAGCTCAGCTCCTGTTGTCATCATGATGAGTAGGTTTTTAATTCCCTGCACTGTTTTTGCTCATTTTCCCTCTTTTTCTCTCTCCCCAGTATTTCTAGGAGGCTTCTGTTGCACTCTGCAGTTTCTCCTCTTTAGTTCTGAACTGGGTCTTTATGCAGGGCAGTGAAATTCCCACGAGCACCACATTAATATTTGAGTTCAGGCTTCAAATCTGTATCCCCCTTGTCCTGGCCCCTCAACAGGGAGGAATATTGCTAAAAGCAGTTTCTATTTATCATCTTACAATATATTTTTTTTTTTGTATAATGATTGTGCAACTGGGCTTTGCACTTAAACCCTTAGTTTTGTCATTAAAGAGGTACTTCCTCTTTCATGAGCTGAAATTGCTCATTTGTGCTGTAAAATTAGGCTTTGTATGCTTTACTCATCTCCATCTGTTGGTTTCCTTAAGCTATGAGTTCTTGGTTTCCTACAGCATACAGGTGTATTCTGTCTCAAACAGATCCCAGAATGCAGATAATGGCTTATTCTCATTTCAGTACAGGATAAGCAGTTCCAGCTGCTGCTAGACCTGCAATGTGTTACAAAGAGAACCTGCCAAGTTCTGCTTTGGTTTTGGGGTGAGTTATTTGATTTAGAGATCTGTAATCTGAACACTCAAGAGGTTGTACCTATTTCTCATTGGAAGAGCATTTTCAAGTTCTAAATGTGGCTTGTCCTTCTAATTTGTTGGTATTCAATGAGTGCCACAAATCAGTGTTATGCAAGTTGAGTAAAACCAGGAGAGAAATGCAGTCTGTATTTGTACTTTCTTATTTAATTTCTCAGTACTTGAGAAAAACAGTTTCAGAAAAAGGAATTGTGAATATCCACACAAATATTTATTTCTGTAAGTTTCTACATCAAAGGCACTGCGAATCAGCTGTTTGGGAGAGTGATCTATGTCATGGCTTAGACCTTGTCTATCTAGAAGTCATGCTAACTTGCATGGTTCAAATTCAGTGTAGTTAATTATGTCCAGCTCCTAATATAGATGCATTTGTCTGGTTATTTCACATTTAAATTGGTTTAATTTGCATAGAAAAATTTAAACCTAAGATAATCTCATGTAAGGGTAGACAAAAATTCTAAGTTTGCACTTTTAACTTCATCTTAGACAAGCTGCAGCAATTTGTCTTACATAACAAAGATCTTTGATGATCAAGTAGAAGGCAAATAATGACTTCTGGTGATCCAGTTGTGTAAATGATGACCAAACCTGCAGATATTTGTGTTGCCTGATTTTTTTGTGCCATTTTTCTCTTTTGTATGGCCAAGGGAAAAGGCCACATCAAGCTTGAGCTGCTTCTTTAGTTTCTTTTTATTTTTAACTCACTCACACCTTTCCCCCTGCCAGCAGTGGTCCCAGGGCTCTGAATCTTGTCACACATCAGATATGTTATTCAGATCTCCAAACACATCAAGACTGATCTCACAGAGAGTACATAGTAGTATTGTTCCACATAAACACCCCCACTGTAAACACTAAGCAAGGAAGAAATGAGACTGACAGTGACTGTACCTATGGCGCATCTGTGATTTTGCTCTTGGTTGCGCAATGTTAGATGTAAAATTTTCAACTGTATTTGTTTCTTACAGAAGATCACATTCAAGGTCAGGTTGAATAGGCTGTGAGCAACCTGCTGTAGTGGAAGGCGTCCCTGCTGCCTGTGGCAGGATGTTCTTTAAGGTTCCTTCCAACCCAAACTGTTCTGTGATTCTATGACCATACGTAAAGTTAAATGATTAATTCTGTAAATATGGTTTCATTAAAGTTACTTAAATTAGGTTAGCCCATAGTCCCTTTCTAGGAACTTCTCCACTGTTGTCTGGTAACTGGGATTTACAGATCAAAGCCTGTTTTGTTCTCATCAGCAAAGTCAAGCAGAAAGCTGGCTGGTTGTTTGCAATTTGTGTGGCATTGATAGTGTGGGAGAGCTGCTGTTTGTGTTTGTCCTGATCATTTATGGTTTATAGGGCTTTGCCTAAGAATTTCTTATGTATGCCTAGGAGAATCTTGCTAACACTGAAAGCCAGCCTCCTTCTCTAATGTTTTAATCTCTTAAAAACCCAGTTTCCTTTCAGCATGCATGCTCAGGCTTACACATAGGCACATGTACCAGAATTGGGTGGCGGAAGTACCATTGTAGCAAACATGGAGCAAAAATGCATTGATAAAACCAAATTGTTCAGATTTTCAAAAGGGCTTTTGGCAAGTCTTGAAATGTACTGACTAGATTATAGGTTTTCTCATACCAGTGTGCTATGCCCCAGTGTGAGTAACCTGATGATAGTTTCATGCAGAAACAGAGACTTTTTACTTCTGATTTTCAAAGCAGAAAAGATTCAGTAGACTAAGATTGAGCATGGTTTTGTAACAGATACTTTATCAGGAAAAGGATGTTTGTGGTATCCTCATGCCAACTACTTTAGAAATCAACTGTGAATCTCAGAAAGTTTATTTTTCTTTTTAACCAGCCCCTATAAATAGTTTGTGGACTTCAAATATGTGAAGAGACATTTTGAAGTTACAGGATGGATTCTTATGTGACCTTGGGTACATGACTCAACTTCCCTCTGCCTTGGATTCACCAGCTGTAAAATGAGCTGTTAACACATTGGAGGAGGTAGTTAAGTGTTAGGAAGTTTAATTGCTATTTGTAGAGTATACTGACTTTTCAGATGAAAGGTGCTATAGAAGTGCTTTTTGCATTGGCTTCTGTATATAAATCAGTAAAGTAGGATTTAAAGATATCACTGTCATGTTTGCAAAGGGAGTAAAGAATTAGAATTGCAAAATTGCCAAATGAACAATAGGAAAAGAAGGGCTTTAATTCTGAGTGTTCTTCTTTGTATTCCCTCCCTCCAGTCTTGGCAGCTAATTATAAAAATGTTCTCAGTTTCAATATTTTTGTAAGGTTTTTACTCCTTTAAGGTAATGCACCCACAAATTTAGTTACTGTTGTAGCTGTTCAGCTGGAAAAAATGTTAAAATATGATTTTTTTCCAACCTAAAGCCTGTGCCTGGAAGGGGGGAGAATTTGGGCTTTTTCTCCTGCTGTGTATGCAACGAATAACTGAAAAAATAGAGAAACAGTATAAGGATCAAAAGAAGGACGTCTCCCTCCCAGCTGAGCACCTTAACTATTAAGCTAAAGAGATGCTTTCTCTTCCTTTGTCTTTCTAGATGAATAAATATTGAATTTTCTTCATTTCAAAGTGCAAGTTCATCAGGGTAGGGACCATCCCAGCAGAAGCTGGGGTGTACCTTGCTGGGTAGGGAATATAGATTTGAAATCCCACACAGTTGGAGCTCATGTATAACCATGAGCTTATCTAAAAGGTGGTATGACTCCACTCCTCACTCTTACCTGAATCCACCAGTGCCTTCAAGGCTGTTTTATTTTGACCTTGACTTGGCGAGTATCAGTGTCAAATATCTAGGCTGGGACTCTTGCTTTATTCCTAGAATTTTGATTTTGAAAGGAGATAGCTACCAAGCTGCTTGGGATAGAAAGGACATTGGAATTCATAGGAAAACTTCAGTGACTTTAGGCTCATTCAGATGAGGTAGCCAGAAAGGAATCATCTTTTGATAGTACATTTTCACCATTCTGCCCACATCTGTCACTATCAGAGACAAGATTTGCTCTTGCGCTGATTGAGGGCTGGCCATGACCAAACTTTGAATTTTCACATATTTCTTCCTAATCCACAGCTATAGAACAAAAGATTGTAAACCACTGGGTCTCTTCTAGAGTAAGTACCATGGATGACAATATGTTTTCTTGAAAATAAGTGGCAAAAAACTTTGTGGCTATAATAGGGTCAGAATTTCTCAGTGCGTTCACTTGAGTATATGTTACCCGTGCTGAGAGTTGCCCCTCAAGCTGTGTAATATTGTCCTGGTCCTTGAGTTAAGTAGTCTTCCAAGTGGCTATGTAACCACTTCTGGCACAAAGTCATGTGAACATGCTTCAGTACTGTGTACTGCTTTCTTTATTCCTTGTAAAACACTGCAGTTATAAGCACTTCTGTATAGAAAGAACAGCTAACTAAGGAGGCCTTAGGTACTTCTGAAGCAGTAGTTTTCACTCTCTTCCTCATTGCTAATCCTCTTATCTTTGTAGGTCCACAAAATGATTGAATTCTTGCACTACTTATAGCTATGGGAAATGCATAGAACCCTGAAAGAAAATATGTCCTACAGCTTTTGTGAAAGGTGGCACCCAGGAGCTGAAGGACTTTTGAAGTGAGAGAGGAGAATCCACAAAGGAGTGAACCCTTATAAAAGCTCTGAAAACATTAAAAAAGAAGAAAAAAAAAAAAAAAAAAAAGAAAACCAAAAAGAAATGAAAGAAAGAAAAAGAAAATAAGAGCTTCAGTGAGAGCTTTCAGTCACAGCCAGAAGGTGCAAAAATATAGAGGGAATCCTATGCCTCAGTAGATGTTTCACAGAAGTGTTCATTATCTGAACATATTTTAAGAAACTGCCTTGTAAAGTCTTGAGCTTTATTCTAGTCACAGAGAGACAGTGTTTCAAATTTAGGGCTAGAAATGAAGAAAGCAAACCAACAGAAAGTACTCAGGGACAGGATAGCAATGGAATTGCTACAGTAACACACCAAGTAACAGCTAAATACACTAACTGCTTATTTGTAGATGTGTTCTATGTAAGAGTAAAGCTATCCCTGTGTAATACTTAGCACTTTACAACAAGACTTTGCTTCAACAGCCATGACTTTGCTGAGACATTAGTGTAGTTCCCTGAAGCTATGGGAGCCCTGCATTTCTCTCTCCAAGTAGTGAAAGTGAACACTCCAGGGAAGACAAAAAAGGTAATGAATCTTGGCTCGAAGACACAATGAGAACTTTGCCCAGGGAGATACTAGGTTGCTGCCTTTGGCTGTGGTGGTGTTGATCCCATCTGAATGTGTGATTGCTTATTTATTTTCTTTTCTAAGCTGGCATCTAAGACAGTATGTTCAAAGGCTTCCGAGATATAAGGCAACTCTACGTGAGAGTTTTTGCAGGAATTCATCTGAAAATCAAAGAAATATAATTTATAAACTAGGACAAGTTTTTTCTTGGTTGAGGGGGAAAAAACTAACACGAACCTAAATAGTTGCCTTTCTTCCTTGAAAAATTCTAATACCAGTCTACCTTCATTTAAGAGATTCTAAAAAGGAAGATGCTATTTTATTTCTCTGAATTCTTTCTCATTATTTTTATTCCCTATACTGATAGAAGTAAAGAAAAATACTTAATGTATAGAAGTACACATAAATTATTTTCATAACTCTGGTGGAACCTACTTTTTATGCTATGTATTATTCCTCTCCTGGCCACCTTTATCACTTTATACATTTAACCAGTTCTTATAGTGATTTGGAGAGAGACCAGGCATGAAGAGGCACACCATATCAACCTTTTCTTCTGCAGATGTTATTTGAAAGGAGCTTGTCCACCTCCAGAAACAACACTGAATTTGTTTTCCCAGTGAAATAAAATTCTACTTTCGTATCAGACATGATGAAACATAAATATGTAGTCCCAAACATTTCTTCTTTTCTATTGATTACTTTCTTGACAGTTTCTGAAAGGCTGAAGAGGACAGAATATTTCTGGGTTTTGAAATGCATTAGAAATAGTTTAGAATAGGAATGTAAATAGACTTGGTAAGTAGAGCCTTCAGTCTCAGCAGTGTTCTCTTTATCCACTATAAGCAGTGAAGGCTGCTGCTTGGCTGGGAACATTGAGACAGAATTTGCTTAACTCTTCGGGCATCAGACATCATGTGTAGTACCTCATGTCCAGGGTTATAGCTCCCTAAGAGGACAAGAGCAGACACATGTCTGCGAGAAAACACCCTCTTCTGACAGCATGCCAAATAAGCACAGCACTGCAAAGTCCGGGTTTTCTTTTTCTTTTAAAAACATTTATTTACTATGTAAGTTTAGACATGCTTCTCCTAGGACATGAAAAACAGCTTTTCCTGTTGGCCTTTGTATGCTTGAAAAACAGCTTTTGCTGTTGGTTTTTGTATACTTGACTGCCTTGATTTACATAGCATTAAATTGAAGTATTTATGATTCAATTTTACAGAGTGCTGCAGTGATATGATGATTTGGTTTTGGTCAAAATACTCTAGACACACACACACATTGTACCTAGTGTAGAGACCAATGACATGCAGAATACTTGTATCTAAGCAGTGTACTTAAAACAGAGCTTTTCCAAAGCTCAGAGCTTTACCAGAATCAATAACTTCTGTCAGTCTGGAAACAAATGGTAGCTACATCATGTTAAATTAGCACTCAAGTTGTAAATGTTTTCAGGAGACCTGTAATCTGTTGCATGCAGTCAAATATTGTGCTACTTTGCTATATCCTCATGTGATTGAATGTTTTAAATTCAGGCATTAAAATGTTAAGCAGCTGGTTCAGTATAGTGCAATGAATGATAAACTTGAGAAGGAAATAAGATTGCCAGTTCTGTCTATGAACCAATGGATGAAATTGTAGAAGACTTCTAAGAGAATTATGCATTCAGACCTCTGACTTCTTTGCAAATGCAGCCAGTGGCTGTCCTGTAAATAACTGCAAATCTGTTTTTCCATTATTTTCTTCCCGAAGGCCTCATAAGCTCATGTCCTTCCATGGCATCTACAATGGCAAATAAATACAAAAAGTTCTACTGTGAAATATTTATTTCGTTTTATCTCATTTAGGCATATTTATCAGTTTGAGTTTTACTGGAAACCTTATATATGGAAAGAAAACTTGCCTTTTGAAATAGAAACTGTCTAAGGAGTCATGCTGTCATGCTTAATTTCTGAATAAAGCATGTCTGCAGCATAAACTGATTATAGGAAACGAGGGTTTGGCTTGCTTTCTGAAAAATGCTGTCCAAAGCCAAGAGGTTACACTTAGGAGATTTGCTTAAAAGGCTTCTTCTGCTACTTCCTTCAGTGAGCTTACTTGCTTTTTCACTGCTGGTTTTTAATGCTTCTCAAGAAGACAAATCAGATTGTGTGAAAAGTTTGCACCAATGCTTTCATACCTCAACAATACTATGAAATTGTTTGTAACCTTTTTGGGTGGTGAGGATCTTCAGCTTGTTTAAAGCATCTGAAAATGCATGTTTGTTTTTCCTGAAGGTGTCAAAATGGAGACTGAAAAAACTGTTATATTCCTGCCCACATTTATGTGTAATAACTGTTCTTAGCATGAACTTACTTTAATTTTTTTCACACATTGCTGTTGGCATTCTTCCGTCTGCTGATTTGCATTTTAAGTTTTTATACTTCTTAAATGTTTTTGTTTCTCTTAGTATACTGCTGGTTATAACTCTTAAACGTGTGTTTGAATCAGCTACAAATGCTCCTAGTTGTGATGTAGAAAGCTGTGTGAGAACACAGAAAAATGAGTTCAGGGCTCTGAATACATAATTTAGATGTGGGTTTAGTTCTGGAATAAACTTGTGTTTTTCTGTCTCTCAACTGGCATCATACTAGACTTGCACTATTGCTTCCAAATACAGAATGAGGCCTAAAGGCTTGTCTAATTGTGTTGATTAAATGAAAATAGCCTCAGTGATGTAATAACTATTTTTTGTAGGACCTGATTTTATTTGATCTGTTTCTTTACTGCTATAATTTTAATGAATTTTTAGTAATTGTTCCATATTGAAGTTGATTTTTTTTTTAATTAGCTGTGGCAAGAGTTTTTTCTTTCTATTAGAAGATTATCTTTTTCTATTCTTTTTGCCAGAAGGAATCCTTTTAAAGAGAGAGTTATTAAGGAATTGATTCCATAGCTGTACTTGCACACATTCAGTTGTTTTTTAGTTCTCCTTTCCTTCCCTTCCCTTCCTTTCCTGTCTCCTTTTAGACTATGTGACGTTTGTATTATTAAAGTCTTCTGCCTAATTGTCAGAGTTTTCCAAACCAGAGATATGTGTCAAACTGAAAAGAAAATAGTGTTCCCTGGCAATTGCCTAACTTGCTTTCTCAGAAAAGAATCAGTTTCGTAAGGTTTTCATACAGATTGGGCAAACCCGAAGGCCAAGCAGAACTAATGTCTGTTCTAAACAGAACCTTCTGAGTAGCCTTCACATAAAACTGAAGTGTTTGTGACTGACAGCCAACAAGAATCAGTAAAGAAGCTGACTTCAATGAATATTTAATACTGCACACACAGCCTCTACCCTTCTCCCCAAGCACTGCAATCCTAAACCTAACTTGAGAAGTGAGAATCAACCTTGTGGAGCTGCACATCTTCCTCCTTCCTGGGGCAGGTCGCTTGCAGGAAGGTGAACTTTTCTCAGAAGCACCTTCCATAGCCCGAAAAGCTTTGCAGACCTTCCCACTATAAAAATTACCTGTTGCACTAGGATGGCATAGACTGGTATTTTCTTTGTGGCGTTTTTTGATACTGTAGTATCATAACTGCTAGATATCAAGTTCTCCCTCTCTACTCCCCAGTTTCTCTTTCATCTTTTTTCCATTTTCAAAGGGGAAAGACTTTTGGGAAAACTTAACTGTGGGCATTACAAATCATGTTACTGCTCTTCCTCCATGTCTCAAGCCCTTTGTTATTATAGTACGCATGTGTAGGTGTAAAGCAATGATCTTTGTGGCTTTTATTGTGTAATTTCTCTCTTAAACACATTTACTGTCTTTAGAACATCCTTTACAGAACCAAAATAGCAGACAGATAGCTGCTATTTATACCGTATTGTTAATGAGGGATTCATTCCTATCAGTTGTCTTACTAGTCTTCATTGATATTCATAGGTGATTCTAAAGAACATCACACTACTGCTGGTGACATATCCATGTAAAAAGCTGAAGAATATGGAAGCTTCTGTTGTTTTTAATTTCGTTAGAACCAAAAATCTGTATTATTTCTGAAGTAAACTTGCCTTGCAACAAAGTAATCCTTGTAAGTGCTTTAAATTACCAAACCTTAATGTTCAAGTCACAAATATTGTAAATGCAACAGACTTGATGAAATGGTTTAAAGCTCTGTTGTCCACATAGAGGCAGATTCTGATCTACCTGGAGAAATAATACTTGCATACAAAAATAAGCCCAGTGTGAATCAGTAGTACTATGGGAAATAAAGTAGGAGTATAGGAATTAAAGTCTGTTTCTCACTGAGTATGCTTCTCAAACTCCAGACTCCTAAATTTATTCTTTAATTAAGCTTTGAATGTAGTGGGATTTCAGAGTCTGACTTCATTCTGTTATTCTTTGGTCAGTTCTTGGGAAAATTTAAATCAAAGCTCTTCCTTAAAAAGCTACTTTTCATTTTTACCTTTGGAGTGTTAAAAACTGAAACTCTTGGCTCAGTCATTGTAACCTGATTTATGTTTGAGTATTGTCAGCCTGAAAGTCTACTCAATAAACCAAAATTGTCTGTGAAAGCATTTAGTTAGAGAAACTTTTAATTTAAGAAAATTCTCTCCAAGACTTTTTCCCCAGAATTCATTCAAAGTTGAAACTTAGAAATAATTTAGAACTTCACCTCCATGTGCTGATTTTAGAACACTCATTTGGCACCACTAGGAACCACTTGCAGGGTAGCACCTGTATAAAACTCTTCTTGCCAAATATTGCCATAAATGCCGTGCACAGCTAATAGTCCAGGAGGAAAACCTGAGTGGAGCATGTTCAGAATCACCTGTGTGATTGATGGGTGGGCTTCACAGTTGGTAATGTAAAAGTCATGCTTCAGACTTTTAGCTAGGATTACACCCTGGTGCTATTTAACTGAAAGTGTTCACAATTCTTTACATGTGCTTATGATTAATCTCTACTCTTAAGTAATGATAAACAAAAATGTGTACTGCAGAATGAGAAGTAAGTTTATATGTAGATAGGTGTTTATAGTGCAAAATAAAACACAGAAAAGTGGGGCTTGCTCCTGAGTTCGTCTTGGCTTTTCTTCTGGTCCGAAAGAAAAGGGTGTTTAAAAATGTTTGCAAGTGAAAATCTTTAATGTTATTAGACTTTGTCTTTGCATAAGCTGCACTTTGTTCTTCATTGATTTGCTTTCATTTAGTGACATTGCCTAACAGTAAAGTTTCACTCAGGTCTTCACATCATAGTATCATAGAATAGTTAGGGTTAGAAAGGACCTGAGGATCATCTAGTTCCAACCCCCCTGCCATGGGCAGGGACACCTCCCACTAAACCATGCCACCCAAGGCTATGTTCAACCTGGCCTTGAACACCGCCAGGGATGGAGCATTTACAACATCCCTGGGCAACCCATTCCAGTGCCTCACCACCCTTACAGTAAAGAATTTCTTCCTCAGATCCAATCTAAACTTCACCTGTTTAAGTTTGAACCCTTTACTCATTGTCCTCTCACTACAGTCCCTAAAGAATAGTCCCTCCTCAGCATCCCTATAGGCCCCCTTCAGATAATGGAAGGCTGCTATGAGGTCTTCATGCAACCTTCTCTTCTCCAGGCTGAACAGCCACAACTTTCTCATCCTATATTCATACGGGAGGTGCTCCAGTCCCCTGATCATCCTCCTCATGGCCTTCCTCTGGACTTGTTCCAACAGTTGCATGTCATTTTTATGTTGAGGACACCAGAACTACACACAATAGTCCAAGTGAGGTCTCACAAGAGCAGAGTAGAGGGGCAGGATCACCTCCCTCGACCTGCTGGTCACGCTCCTTTTGAT
>JAOEHY010028162.1:20764-33199 GCA_025447955.1 Psilopsiagon aurifrons | reverse complement strand
AGGGTGCCCAGAGAAGCTGTGGCTGCCCCATCCCTGGCAGTGCTCAAGGCCAGGATGGACACAGGGGCTTGGAGCACTCTGCTCCAGTGGAAGGTGTCCCTGCCCGTGGCAGGAGTTGGAACTGGAGGCGCTTTAGGGTCCCTTCCAACACAAACCAGGCTGGGATTCTATGGTCAAGATGTATTAGAAGAGATCAGTCATGAAGAGCCAGGAATTCCTATAACACATGTATCAAACTAGGAAACTACCTGGCAGTCTTTACTCCCAAAATCCTGCTCTTCCACATTTGCTATCCTGGCATACCCCTCCCTGGGCATAAGCTGCTCCTGGTTTCTGGAGCATGAGCATTTAGATGCTCAAACAAGCCCCAGCTCACCAATGCAGGAGTCTGCAGGCTCACCTGTAATAAAACCATTGTCACTCAGATCCCACTCATTTATTTAGTTCTTCAATTATTTTCCATCTCTACTCTGTTCGAATGGTCACAACATTTATAGCAAACTCCCTTGTACTCAAGTGGTGGCTTGGGACGTACCGATGCACACACATCAGAAGTGCTGACATCGGTACACCACCAGTTCAACAAGTTACTTTAAAGATCAAAACATACTTTTAAATTTGAATGACTTTAATGTACAACCAAAAGGTGGAACAAACCAGCCCTGGAGAGAGGAACCAGAGGACTGCCTGATCAGTCTGTGTTCAGAAAACCTCCTCCCTCTGATTATCTGGACACATCTTCAAAGCAGTTCAATCCAGTCAGGTTTTGCGGATCTTCTCACATCATCCTACAGTTTTTCTGGTCCCCATCCAGGAGAAAAAGCAGAGATTGTTGTGTTGGTTTTCACCCCATACAAAGCTCTGTACCTACTGAAGGCAGAGCAGGGCTGTACGCAGCGGGCTGGGGAGACACATGCTCTACATCCCACCCCAAGCATCTAAGAAGGTAACTTCTTGTAGCTACCAGGAATTATTCACTGAAGAAGTGAAAGAAAATCTGCATAGGCAGACAAAAAATTCAAAACCTCAGGGGAAGTGCTGTGAAGGGGCTGAAGCTCTTACTCAGAAGGATGTTTTGTAGCCCATGGTGGGGTTTATGAGATATTCTATTTAATGAGTTAACCTTAGGTACAATTTATAATGATGCCAACTGAAGGAGCTCTTCTGATACCAATAAACTAAGGTATCTGAAAGTTTTCTGTGCTCCCCAAGTTGAATTACTGTGTTCCCCTTTCTAAGGCTTGATTGTTCTTGCAACATACTTCCCTGCTCTTTTTCCCTCCAGTATATGAGCTGAGCTTTAGCCCTGACAATTGACTGTTTTCCAAATGACCAGTTGAAATGTCTCTTCCTACTGAGGAACAAGCAAACTGAAGGACAGGAGCCCTGCTTTAACTGGTCCCATAGGGCAGAAGGAATGAGAATATAAGGGGTCATGTCACCAGCCCTTCCAAGATATACAGGCAGGGTGACCCCAAGGAGAGGGCGCTCAGCAAGAGATAAGGGTGGTGAAGAGAGAACCGTTGGGGAAAGCAGACTGAGCAGAACCCAGCTCCTTGGGATACTCGCTCTCAGGGTGGGAAGTGGCTCCCAGGATGTGTTTGCAATAAGGAGACAGCACTGATCAGGGAATGGAATAAGCAGAGCAAAAGAAGAGAAGGCAGTGGAGGGGGAAGCACAGGGAGCTGTTACAGCAAGTTTGGAGTTGCTCTGAACACAGACCCATCCCATGATGGACTGACTGGGTTCCCACAGTGTCTTGCAGCCAACACCATCCCAGCAATATCACTGTGCTGGGTGCTGTGAGACTGCTCAGGACAGGGAATGCTCCCAGAGTTGGATCTTCTTGTGCCGAATTTCACTATTTCTGAGTATTTTGCCTGGGACTCACTTCCCAGACAGTATTCCCTTTTCCTTGACCTTATCCATAATTAATGCACTAAAAGCTGCGCTTGCAAGGGCTAATGAGAACAGAGCTGCCAAGTGGACAAACATGAAAAAAATTAATAAAAAAAATAAGGAAACACCAGGTAAAAATCTCCCAATTGAAGTTTCAATGAGAATATATTTATCTTTTGTGTTGAAAACTGCTTGGGGTGCTTCCCCCTTTAGTGGAACAAAGTCCAGTGCTCACAGCATGGTGTCATCCTTGTGTTGGCTCACAGAGCAGTCCCACAGGCCAAACGCTGGCCACCAGCACAACAGCGTGGAGTAAACCTGATCCGTGATCCAGAAGGGAATCTCAGCCACAGCCATACCAGTCGCTATAACGACATCCCACTCCGCTTCTTTGAGTCCTTCCGTGCAATGGGACTGAAGGACAAGATCTCCTTGTAAATATGCTCTTGAAAAACAGAACAAAAGAACCAGGAAGGTGTGATATTAGAGGACGCAAATGAAAGTGTGAGTGTCCTCTGTGCAGAGCAGTGGAGCAGTTATGGCAAGAGGTTATGGACGCTGGAAGAGAGAGACAAAGCAGAGAGAGACAAAAGAAACTCTGCCTGAAGAGCTGGAGGAACCTTTGCGGAATGCACAAAAGCAGAGCATGGCAATGGAGCTGTGCACTGCCATCATCAATCTATGCTTTACCCAGAAGAGAATCATAGAATGGTTGGAGTGAGGAAGGATCTTAAAGCTCCTCCATTCCCAACTCCTGCCACGGGCAGGGACACTTTCCACTGGAGCAGGGTGCTTCCAAGCCCTGTGTCCAACCTGGCCTTGAACACTGCCAGGGATGGGGCAGCCACAGCTTCTCTGGGCACCCTGTGCCAGCACCTCAGCACCCTCACAGGGAACAGCTTCTGCCTCAGAGCTCATCTCAGTCTCCCCTCTGCCAGGTTAAAGCCAGTTGCCTTGACCTGTCCCTACAGGCCTTTGTCCAAAGCCCCTCTCCAGGTTTCCTGTAGCCCCTTTAGGCACCGATGCTGCTCTGGCGTCTCTCCTTAAGGAGCCTTCTCTTCTCCAGGCTGCCCCAGCCCCGCTCTCTCAGCCTGGCTCTATAGCTGATGTACAGGAAAGAGAGAGGGGTAGGGAAGTCCCGTGCTAAACAGGAGCTTCCAAGAAAATGAACTTCTTACTTCTCCACTCATCTATGGAAAGCTTTTCGTGTTCCAGAGAATCATCGTAAGACTCTTGTGCTTCTGTCTCCTCCTCAACGTCTCGGAACTGGTCAAAATAGGGGTGAGCCAACGCTTCCGTGGCTGTCATGCGCTTCTCCACATCCAGCTGCAACATCTTGTCAAGCAGGTCCACTGCTGTAGAAGACAGGAATAGGGCTAAGCAAGGTGTCGGTGGAGAACAGGCATCTTGTGCCAGGACACTTGCTCCCAGCACTACATCTCCAGACCTAAAAGAGATTCTTCAACCTGACCAGGGGACTATGGAGCTCCCATCAGAGGGGATGCAAAGTCTGCCCAATAGCAGCCTCAGGGAGCTGTCACTAGCAGAGCTGGAGACCTAAGTGGTGCAGAAATATCAAATTGGTCTTGAAAAAGTCTTGCTGCACAGATGGGGCTGAAAGAACATAAGAAGTGAGCAACTTCAAGACAGTTTTCAGTTTTAGTCATTCACTTTGGCCCCCACAACTCTGAGCACTCTTAACATGAGTAATCTATACAGAAATCTATGCATGTCTGGCAAACATGAAGGCAGGAAATGCAGATACCCTCTAGTCTGTCAGCCCCATCCACCCTTGGTTTTAACATCTTAATACTTTCAGCTCTTAGTTTTGCTCACTCTTGCCTCTCATCTGCGCAGGAAAATTGTTCCTTGCAAGAGATCAATTTTTGCCTGGAAAATTGCAGTTCTTGGATTAATAGATCCAGATTTTCAATAGGTCAGAGTTAAAAGAAATAGCAATTTATCAAAACTATGATGCCTTTGTTGTGGAGCTGGGAAATAATAATTAACAAAGAAGATGTGGTTTGTTTATCTGAACGCTATTGCTCACATGGCACCTGCTTGGCTACAAGCAACGACTTCTGGAAGCCAATATTGGCCAAAATTTATCCCAACCCTCATACCAAATGGATCTGATCATGCAACTGTCCTAACCCCTTGACTTGCATCCCATAACCTCAACATCCTGTTACATCCAGGACCAGCTCTCTTCTGGCTTGTTGATGAGTCAGAAGTTTCTCTCTTCCTAAAAAATTGTGTGTTACAGGCGGTGCCGTTGTGAAATTAAAGAAGTAGATAGCTAAGAACAGCAGAACATTGCCATGTTAACACCACTAAAGAGCCATTTTGCCTTTCATTGCTACTTACGTGCCCAGAGGCACCAACCTGCAAGGGAGGAAGTAGGAGGAAACTGTGAGAAGGAGACATAAGCCTGGAACTGCAGTGGCCAACCTGCCCCCTTCCAGCTGTGAGAACTCCTGAGAAATCCTGGAGATAACTTACCCTGAGGATTGGCTTTGGGGAAAAGCACAGACAGATCCTTCTTGGGGATTTTAGGGAGGGACTTGATGTAACTCTTGGCCTGAAAGAGATGTGAGGAGCAGATGTAAGATACAGCTCTTGGGACTCAGGGCTCAGCTGAGCAAAGACGACTGAAGAGAACAGCAAGTCACCTCAGATGCCACATTTTAGTCTCCAGTTCGCATGGAATCATTGTAATCAATTGAGATACAGAAATATTTCTGCTTTAAGGGCCAAACTGGAGAACAAAGGAGGTTGGCAGTTTGCTGGGGCATCAGGGACCTTACTCAGGCATCCCTGCAATCCACACCAGTTCCCAGTGCAATGCCAAACCCACCAGATGTTCCACGAGCAAAGAGGAGCATCTTCCTTGTCATGGAGAACAAGCCTGCTGTCACTCACTCCTCTTTGGTGGCGGACAAGGAGCCCCTCTCCCATCTCAAAGCTATGGCCAAGGTAACCCCTCTTCACCACACACAGCAAGACTCAAATCCACAGGGAACTTCCTTACCGCTTTGTCCTCCAGCTTCTCCACAAAGTCTTCTCCTGGATGCCCCGTTACTTTCAGGATCTGAGTCAGTTGATCCAGGTCTGGCAGCTGTGTTAAAGATCACCCATCTGGGGGTGAGCCTTGCCACCCCCCCAGCAGCTCAGCCTGTGTGCTGGGTGCTGCAGAGCCACAGGGCCCAGGAGAGCTGCGAGAAGTTTACGACACAAACCCAACCGAGCCACACAAGCAGAGGCTCATCACAAGACTGACGAAAACAGCTCAAGGGCTCTTTTCTTGGAATGCCATTTTCATCAACAGATGATATTGGTGGCACAACTCTGCCAGGGGGCATGCCGTGGGCTTGGGGGACATGTGAGGTTCGGGGATGGAGCTATGGCTATGTGAGGTAGACTGACATAGAGCACACATGGCCAGCACAGAGGTGTATTTCTAAGGCTGGCTTGGCCCCCTCCCATTCTCTCCATTTCCCTGCAATTACCTCCTGGTTGAACCAGACTGACTCCTGATTTTCTCATTCATAAAAGCGCCTTCACACACCCCAAGAACAATTACCACCCCACCCCCCCTCCCAGGGAAAAGGTTTAGCTTGAAAGGATACAGTCTTTTCCTTTAAACAGCGTTTTCCCAGTCAGCATTTCTGCCATGATACAACCAATAGACCAGATATCCACTGTTCAGAGAGCAAAACAGATAAAACCAGGACAGTAAAAAGGCAGCCATGATTGCTGGGCTCTTGCTTTGTTGCTTGCAGCAGGCACCAGTTTAAATGTCACTCCCATTTTCCACCCTCCCCTCTTGTTTCTATGCTGCTAAAATCTCTGCTTTCATCACTTCCCGCAGGCATGAGCTCTGGGAGTCGTGCGACAGCTTTGAGACTCATTCTGCTTTAGGGAACACAGATGATAAAGAGGGAAAACATCTGGAAGATTATGACAGGTGTGGCCCAGGGATCGCTGGGCTTGTCACCAGGCAGTCACGCTGCTGCTCACCTGTCTGGTTGTAATGCATCCAGTTCAGAATGACTTCTGGGGCTCTGTACCAGCGCGTAACCACGTAGCCGGTCATTTCAGCATCAGCGTGTCTGGCCAAGCCAAAATCCAAGATCTGCTGTTCACCAAAGGAAAAGAGAGAAGGAAAGGCAGAAAAGGGAAATCCTACAGGCAAGTGAGACTCTACTTCCAAAAGGAAACAAAGCAGATCCAATTAGATAATAAGGAAGCTCCAACTACACCACAGCCACCCATGGGACAGTTCAAAGAACTGTCTTAATTCCCTTGGGAATTGCATGCTGGCTGCAAACCAGTTGCATGAAGACCCTGCCAAAAGGATCAGTGCTGTGAGCTACCTGAACGGCCATTTCTTTTCTTGAAGCTTAAGTTTCAACTCTATGAGCTTTATTTAATTGAGCTGTTTCATAGCCTGGCAGCTCGCAGGCCGCCACCGCTCACCCTTTCCTATCAAAACACCTTGCAGCTGACTGGCAATGGTCTCTCCCTCAATACTGGAGGTGAATATCCCTTGACCCAACCTCTCCTGCCATGCCCTGTAATACATGTTGTAGAAGAGAGGTGCCACAGCACTGCACCACTGAGCTGCAAGGAAACTCCTCAGAGCCATACTGAAAATAGCTTTGTGTGGAATCACAACCACCATGTCAATGAGAACCAAAGGGCAACTGTGGCTGACTGCGGTTATCCTTCAGGGATAATACACCTGACACAAGCATTGCTCAGCAGTATTGAATTTACTTAGGAAGTTGTTAGGAACTGCCATGAGTCAGGAATTAAGGCAACAGGATGTTCATTCCAAGTCTTGGGCCCTGATTCAGCAAGTTACATCAGCAGGTGAGTATTTCCCACTGCCTGCGACCACTGAGTAATGCAACACCTTGAACCGGGTCTCAGAAGGAAAGAGGAAACATGACAGTCCCAAATTCCTGCTGGCAGAGCAGTTCCTCCACGATCTGATACGCTACAAAGTGGGGCTTTTCCACCTACCTTCAGCTGGCAGTCTTCGTTCACAGCCAGGTTGCCTGGCTTCAGGTCCTACAACAGACAAGAGTGGAGTCATGAGGATGTTTGGAGTTGCAACACATCCACATGAGCCTCAGCCAAACCTACGCTTGCCTTTGACAGGCTCCCATAACATCCCAGCTCCAGTGTCTGTACAGCAAAGTCACCATGCTGCTATACTGTACAGCTTTACATTACTGATCTTTTTTTCTGAAATAGTTTCAATTCAGAAAGCATCACAAAATGTTTCTCAGCTCATCAGAAAATACAGTGTCTCCTCAAAAGCTGCAAGAATTATCAAATCCAAACAGATACAGGGAACAGGAGGAGAAAGACCTCAGAGCAGACAAGGCTGGAAGTGAAATGATGTTTAGGATTTTATTTACTTTACAACCAAGCTGTGTTTCGCCTAAACAGACAAAAAGCAGAGGAAAGGCAGTCATGAACTCACCCTGTGTATGATGCCAGCTGAATGGATGTACTGCAATAAAAAGAGAAGCCACAATGTGATTGCCAGCAGACAAGACTTTCTGGTCTCCAGCAGAGAAATGAGAGCTACAAACACAAACTTGCTGAGAACATGATTCTGCAGCATGTTGCAGGTCCCCAGAGCAGCAGATCCTGCACCAAAACCTCTGCACTGAATTTCTGACTGTTTGCTGTGATATTGCCATGCTAAAGAGGAAGTGTGGAGCAGCAGAGGAGGGATGGAGCAATAACTCTTTAGCGCAAGCATACCAATAGCCTCAAACTATCAAAAAAAGGCATCAGGATTACGGGGAGGAGCACAGGCAGCAGATGACAGGAAAACTTTGTTATTTTGGGTGATAAACGTTATGGGGAAAAAAATAATCCAATTGTCCAGTCACAAAACCCTGACTACATGGCTTTTGTCATACCAGTTAAACCTTCTGCATGTCCTTCCCCCTTTATTTAAACTTCAGGTAACAGTGATTTGTGGAAAACTGTTATTAAGATGAACTCATTAGTGCCTGGAAGTCCCTGCTCTGACTCCAGGTGAGGGATGTTCCACTGTTTCCAAACCCCAGGTTTGACTGCTCTCAGCTCTCAAAGGTGGTTACAGCAGCAAATTCCTTCCTTATCTTATTGAACAGAAAATCATTCCCTCCATCTCCTCCCTGAGAGCTTCTGTGAGGAATTCAGCAGAAGCTCCTGTTGCTGCCAGCCTCCTTCTACACAGTTTTGCTAAGGGTTTTGGCTATTCAAAAAGCAGCACAACTGCTGTCATGGTAAAACAAGTTGTGAGGGTTAGGACTGATGCTTGCTTCAATAGCCAACTGATTGGTGTGAACAAGCAGTCGCTTTACTGATGTGTGTTGGTAAAAGAGCAGTTTGACAGCAAAGATCTCAGGGGATGCCATGAACCCCCCAAATCTTCCAACTGGTGTTGTAAGGGGGTTTAGTTCTGGTCAACCCAGAGGTGACATGTAAAGGAGACACAGGGAGTCACTGAACTCCTCCAGTCTCACCTACCTTCAGCCCTTTCAGCATTTGGTAGACCAGGTACTGGATCTTTTCATCACTGAATTCGTGTCCCATGATCTTTTGTAAGTCTGTCCGCATGTATGGCATCACCAGGTAGCTAAAAGGCAGTAAGACAAGGCCCTGAGTCTAGAATAAAACCAGACTAGCCTTGATCTCTCTCACTTGGGCTTCTTGGGGTTTTTTTTTGGCTGTGTAACTTACTGTAACTAAGTTGAGTTGTTATGACAGTGCTGCTGGGTGAGCAGCACAGCCTGCAGTGCTGCTGGGAGTTCAACCTGCTCTGAAAATTGCTCTCTCTCCTCCCCTTAAATCAGATATCTGACATCAAATAAGATCAAGGATGTTTCAAACTCTAACAGTCCTGAATTAGTTTACTTTAGACATCAAGTGATGTCCGTTCCGGATGGCCTTACACCCTCCAGGAACTGAAACATCTTGCACAGCTTTAAAGAGTCTTGCAAAATCGCTCTGTTTGCTTCCGAATTTATCTTGGTAATGTTCTGCAGCCCCGCATTGGAAGACAACATCAAGCTTGCTCCAGTCTTTGGCCTGCATGCTGAGGCTGCTCGTTAGTTGCTAATCTTCCAGCAGGAACTGCTCCGAGAACCTTCAAACCCTTGTCCCGCAGGCTGCTAAACACCAAAACCCAGGCACATGCTGCTCATGCCCAAAGATGGGGAAGGGAAAACTCCTCCAGCCTGACCAGCAACTGAGGGAAATGCCAAAAGAGAACGAACGGCCAGCACTGAGATGAAGAGAAAGCCAGATCTTTAAAATTCTGTTTCATTACTGAGGGGCTCATGAACAATTCCTGCCCCATTCTGAACACAGCTTCTTAGCTCAGCAGTCCCACAGGCAGCAGTTAGCATGGATCATGATGCCTGTGATATGCCATGGAACGTAAAGCTACTCTGTTGGACACCTTGGTCTATCTGCACTGTGTTCTTCCAGCTGCAAGCACGGCATGGGGTCTGTTTGTGTATCCTGGGTGGTTTGGCCACAGGAACCGACTTGTGCTTTTGCTTCTCCTCGGTTTTGGGGATGGCTGGCTTTAGTCTGTCCCCTTTTCAACCCCACCTATGGGACTGCACCTTAACCTGATTTATTACCCTGCTGCTAAGTCATAGGCATCTTGGGCAAGGGCTGAGTTAGATAGAGCAAATGTGAACTTACAAGTCCTGAAAGCCCTGGTAGGAAGGAGCAGAGGTGAAGACATCAAGAAGCCCAATGACCTGATGGAGAAGAGAAGTAGTCCACATTTAAACCTGGAAAGCATTTGCTGAGCACACATGGACTCAGGTAGCAGCTCTCCATTGGTACACACACATGGCTGAGCACCAGGAACTCCACCTGAGGAATCTGAGGACTCCTCACTATGCTGTGCAGCTGCTTTTTCTCTTACTAATACACAGGAGCACCCCTTACACGTCTGCTTCAGCCTGGTGCCAATGGGGCACGGCAGGTAGCAGTTAAACCCCAAGACTGCCCACGTGTGCCAAGTGTCAGGACCTCTCAATTAAAATAAAGGTGATGCCACCAGAAAGGACTCTCCCACGTGGCAAGAACCCCACCCTATTTCAGCAGAAATGGAAAGAAATCATAGCTTCAGTGAATGGGTTGTGTTAAAGCCCATCCAGTTCCAACCCCCTGCCACAGGCAGGGACACCTTCCTCCAGAGCAGCTTGCTCTAAGCCCCTATGTCCAACCTGGCCTTGAACACTGCCAGGGATGGGCACCCTCTGCCAGTGCTTCAGCACCCTCATAGTGAGTACTTACATTTTCATGTTGCATGTGCTTCAACAGCATGAGCTCTCGGTATGCTCTCTTGGCAAAGATCTCTGACTGGAATGGGCGGCAGAGCTTCTTGATAGCCACCTTCTCCCCTGTCTTCTTGTCTATGGCTGAACTGTGGCAGACAAATAAAAACCAGTTCTGACATCAGCAATATTTTGTGATACCAAAGGTCTAAGGAAGAGCTAATTCTGGAGTTCACAGAAGAAGAGCAAAGAAAAGCCTCTTGAGAAACCCAGAGGAACTCTGCACACAGAGGCATTGCCCTGTATAATTTGGGCAGCAGCCTGTGCTCTTTGGAGATCTAGGTGGGACGCCAAACGAAGCCTCAGTGGCCATGACCCTGCAGAGACAAGCTGGAGCTAACAGAGCTGTGAGAAGAGGAAAACAAATGGGTAAAGGTCAGGATTAATCCTAACTCTCCCTTCCCTTTCCCTAACACAGGGAGATAAGGAAATAAAGCAATTCCTGCTTTGCCACCTGCTTGGAGGTTGTTGTCTTTTAAGGTACGTCAGCTGCCTTTGCTGTGCTCTGGAGCAAAGACAGTGGCTGTCACACACTGAAAATACAGGCTGCTGGAGTGAATTCTCCCACATTTGGGATCTTGGATGCTATACATATGCTTCTGTGTACAGCAGGTCTGGCTGAAAGTGAGAGGCTTCTATAAAGCAAATGGATACAGCACAGCAGCCGTCGCTGGAGATGTGACATGTCATTCTCTCTGGTCACATGTGCTATTTGTGGCTGGATAGGGTGATCCTGTGATGCCTCCTCTGCTGCTGGAGGCTCTTCGGTTGCAAGGGAGGCTCTGAGTCTCATGAGACAAGAAGTGAGGAGACAGTCTTCAGTCAGAGAAAGCTGTAATCTGGCATCTCAGTGATGTTTCCCAGAGGGATCTTGGTGCCTCAGACCCTCCTCAACCCCTCCAAGAGGCAGAGAGATGCAGAAAGGGTTTTCCCTGCCAAATTGCACTGTGGGTTTCCAGGACAGTTCCCACTGCTTTCTAAATCCCAATCTCCACTGGAAGTGGGAGGGCTGAACATCAGCATGCTCAGTCCCACAGCACAGGGTAACCAAGCCAACATGAGTGCTGGCATTAGCCCTTTGCACGCATCCTCCAGCCTTGCACAGACATCTTCCCCACCTCTTCTGCAGGGATGCATGGTTCATGCTGCCACAGTCCCCAGCTGCCAGGCTCCAGCCACTGCTCCTTCCTTGAGCCTCTCGGAGGGGCAGGTACCACAAAACTAAATCAACAATTCCTGTGTCCTCCAGGGCCATCATTCAGAAGTAAGACATCATAAATCAACAGGGAAATGCTGTTTATAACATCACAAACAGTTCATTTTATTGAGTTTAGGGGTAATGGCATTAGGAGAGGTGGGAACATCCCACTCCATGTGGCTTTCCCTATGGTTCAGCACTGCAGAGGGGTTATCAGCTCCCTGCTGCACATCTTGGAAGCCTCTTGCACAGCTTTTTCTGACTGGCAGCCACAGACAATGAGTTGTGGTGCCTCTAACATCAGCCTGGGCTATCAACAGCTCCCATCAACCACCCTGATACCAGGGCAACCGTCTCTTTGTCCCTCCTAGTTGTTCAAAGGTGTGCGTGATCAGAGCAAAAAGCATCCTTTGGGAGTGTTTGATGGCAATTTCACCAATTCATTCAGCT
Organism: Psilopsiagon aurifrons; assembly: GCA_025447955.1. Lineage (NCBI taxonomy): Eukaryota > Metazoa > Chordata > Aves > Psittaciformes > Psittacidae > Psilopsiagon > Psilopsiagon aurifrons. Next base: position 21,286 of record JAOEHY010028162.1, on the reverse strand, counting down.
GGGAAAGGCAAAGGGAGAGGCAGGAACAGCTACACAAGGCAGCTTCAGCACTGAAGATCCCACAGGGTATCTTAGGAGGACAATGATGAGTTGTCTCAGCTTCAGGACTTGAGCAGGCAGACAGGATAGCGCAAAGGCTTCCAAGGAGCCGTGGAAGGAAGCAGAAGGGACTTGGACCAGAGAGTCAAACAGGTTCAGGTTTAGGTTTAGGGCAGGTTTCCCGATTTGATGGTGCATGTTTTCACTTGCCTTCCAGCCAAGCTCCCAGCATAGGATGTGCACCCTGTGATGGAGCCCCCAACCCAGCACTGACTAACTCTGCTTTCACCCTTACACAGGTGACAAAGGCACAAAGTTAATTCAGGTGATGCAGCCAGGACCAGGCTGTCAGAGATGGTCAAGACCAGCACTAAATGACCAGAATCCCGGAATCCCAGACTGGTTCGGGTTGGAAGGGACCTTAAAGCTCCTCCAGCTCCAACCCCTGCCATGGGCAGGGACACCTTCCACTGGAGCAGGGTG
>JAOEHY010028162.1:6169-20649 GCA_025447955.1 Psilopsiagon aurifrons | reverse complement strand
CACAGCTTCTCTGGGCACCCTGTGCCAGCGCCTCAGCACCCTCACAGGGAACAGCTTCTGCCTAAGAGCTCATCTCAATCTCCCCTGTTAAAGTGTGAACCCATCACCTCTTTGTTCTATTGCTGATGAAGAGTCCCTCTCCACATCCTTGTAGAAAAATCTTCCACCACTCCGTTCAGCTGGAAACCAAATCACTACAGATTTTGGCAGAATTAATGAGGGAATTAACACGTTTGCTGTTTTTCCTGTTAGTTTCTCAGCTGACCCGCGGGGTACAAAACCCAGCAGCTCCGAAGAACGCCGCGACCAGAAAACTTCCCAGCAATTCCCAGCAGAGGACAGCAAACTCTCAAACTCCACAGGCTTCCACCTCGGGTTTGCGAAGGAATCCTCCCTGCTGAACACTGTCCATGGATGCCGCGACCACGACTCCGGACCCGGGGCTGGTTCGACACCCACTGCTCCCTTCCGCGAGGCCTCAGAGCAGCCGAGGCTATCACAGGGACCAGTAAAAGATGTGTCTTGTTGATGTTTGGTTTTCTCTGGTGTGCAAAGAGATTTTGGAAGGATTTCTCTTTCCCTTTTATGTCCTGTTTTCTTTTAGTCTTCCTGCTTTCCTTTGTGATAAAAATCAGAGGATATTGTGCAAATATTAAAAAAGAAAAAAAAAAAGATTTCAAAACCAGCTTGCCTGGTTTTGGAAGATTCATTTAAGCTTCTGAGATGCTTAAATGAACCTGAGCAGCAAATGGAGGAAAGGAAACACCAGGTAGCTGGGGGACAAGGCCATAGTCTGGGCCCCAGGGTGTCAGGATTAGCTGGGACAGCAGCAGAGACTTTGCCCACACCTACAACAGAGAGCACATCTGCTCATGTAGCTCGGTGTGTTATGAGTCAAGTGCTCTGCTGAGGTCTTGGCACTGGACCCCTTCAGATTTAACCTTTCAGAAAGCCACTGCAAAGCAGGCGAGGTCTGACCCGTGCTTGCTCTCACTACAGGCGCCTTTGCCCAACTGATTCATGAACAGCAGTTGTACTGCTTTCATGTATGCTGGGCATTATCACCATTTGTGAAGGAAGTCCCAGTCTGTTACTGATCCTGGGTTTGTAATTCCTATTTTAAGTTTCTCTAAGCTGGAAGCTGAATCAAAGTGGACATTGTGTTTTCCAGGCAGCCCAGCACAGAATTGTAGAAGAGAATCACAGAATCAACTAGGTTGGAAAAGTCCAACCATTACCCCAGGACTGCCAATACCACTAGTAAACATCAGCTGCCTTGAACTAAGTAGCAAGGCCATGCCACAGCACCCCTGTTCCAGTACCCACCTCTGGTATCATCCTACATCTGGGATCATGTCTAAACTGCTTTCTTTCAGACAGCCAGATATCTTCCCTCGGTTGTCTAACACAAGTCTCAATGGAAGCTCCAAAGCTGCCTGATTCCCAGTGCCAAAAGGACACCCTCCCTGTCCGCAGCAGCCCTGCCTTGGTCCTCTGCTGCCTAAGGACACCCATTGAGGTGACTCCCCTTTGCCCACCCAGCTGACCACAGGAGGAAGAATCTCAGTTCCTTCAAGCAGCCAGGTCTCCAACTCGCTGCCTACACTGGAGCAAGAGGCAAACCGCCTTCATCACACATGCAAATGTCCTTCCCTAATGGAGGGGTGCCCAGAAGCACCTCCTCGCTTCCCCTTCTGTGACACTTCAACGCCCCGAGCTCACCCCATGCGGGCAAGGCCCCACTCACCACACTGAGCCGTAGGCTCCAGACCCCAGCGGGTGGAGGGACGTATATCTCCTGGGCAGCTCCCAGAAGGTTTTGTTCACCTCCTGTCTGTAGAAGCCTCTTCTCCTTGTGGTGTTCATCACCTGGCGGGTGTGGGACTGCCACCCCCCCAGAGTATGGGAGGGCTTCTGGGGTGAGAGCAGGACCGTGAGGCCTCCTGTGCTGGTCAGAGAGGCTTTGGGGAGGTTCCTCCTGCGTTTTCAGCTGCAGTGAGCGTGCAGGGACATGTCCTTCGGCCCTCCCTCCGCCTCCACATCAGCGAGGTGAGGCATCAGGTCTCGCGACACGCCTCGGTCTCTACAGGTGCCTCTGGGCTCTGCTACAGGAGCCGAGCACCGGCCCCACACCTCTGGGAGCCCCGTCACCAGCACCTCGTCCTCTGTGCTGCCACGGGGCCACCAGCCCAGCAATGTCTTCGGGGGTAGGGGGTGTCTCGTGAAATCCTGACTGATGAGTAAGGACTCGTGGAGCCGGGGAATCTGGGGGAAAGCCAAAGCGCCTCGTCAGACAAGCAGGAACATTCTTCCTTCCAGCTGACAGGGGACAGCTCCAGGCTCCTCATGATGAAGAGTACCAGGGTGATATGTCCACAGAACAGCGAGGAGGTGATAACCATTTTCTCCCAAGCCTGGCTTCCCAGCCATTTTCCATCTTCCACCCTTCATTGCGGCGACTGCAGTGAGGAGGCTCAGGAGCAGCTGCAAGATGGATTCATCCCAGGATCTGCTGGTGCCCCAGGCTTTGCCGGGTCTTGTCCTATCTCCTACAGCAGATCTAACCGCTTCTCAGGCAGCACAGTGCTCAAGTTCACCGCTGCACCCACCCACCAGGACCAGACCAGCAAACCCAGCCCATAAGAAAGTCCATTCCTGCTGAGCAGAGAACACCTCAACATTTTGCTGCAGCTTCAGGAGGCTCCGGTGGGGCTCCCACACAGGAGGTAGGTGCATCCTACACACTTCCCAAAGGAAGTGACTAAGCTGTGCCTTACCAAGCCAGCCCGGCTGCTTATAGAGTCCTTTGCTACCCTCGCCCCAACCCTGCCTGTAGCCTCTTGTGCCTTCCATCCATGTCACCCACAAAGGTGGCCCTGCTCCAAGAGGCATGGCAGGACCAGAGCCAAGCTACCTGATAAATGGGAATTACAGACGAAAAACACCATGAGGGGGTTCGGAAAAATTAATTTTACCTCCTTACAGGCAACCACTGCGGTACGTATCAACCCTTACCTCTTCAACCAACCACAGCAAGGTTCTACAAACCACCACCAAGGCGCTATGGCAATGTTTTATCCTTGCTTATGCGAATACATGTAAATAAACCACAGCTGTAGAAACAGCACAGTCGGGAAACCAACCTACAGCACGCCTGGTGCTATAAATACACCTGTGAGCAAGAGGTGTTACAGCAAACTCCCTGGACTTAAGCAAACAGGTAACTTGGTTGTTATTTTCTGAACACAGCTCTTGCTCAACTACACATGCACACACAGGGCATTGTGCACAGTTAAGGAGTTCTAAATATCTAGGGCATGTCTGGGCTGTAGAAAGATAAATTAATTCAAGTGACTGATCCAAACTGAATAGGAACCTTGAGTTAAGTGATTTGATTTTGTACAAGGAGTTTGTTTCCCCGATCCAGTTCTCACTGACTTTAGTGGGAGCTTTTTACTAACCAGGTTAGATGATCTTAGAAGTCCTTTCCAACCCTAACCATTCTGATTCTATATTGTAACTGAGCACATCCTGGAACTGTCTATCTTGCATACTTTGGATTTTTTTTCCTCCCAGAAAACAGTGTCAGGTCCTGGTGGGGCTTTTCCCCTCCTCTCCTCTTGGTTTGCACCAAGGCAAACAGAGGGTGAAGCAAGCAGGAGTACAGCTCCACACAGCCGAGAGAACACCCCACACTGTTCTTGTACTCACTGTGACTGCTGCTGGGGAGCACGTGAGTAGTGGGTATCTGACCTGGATCAACAGGAACTACCTCAGCAGATAAGGGCACTGGGAACATCAGTTACTGACGTTTTGGTCAACTTCGGTCAGTTGCTCTTCAGCGTGAAGTGCACCAACACTCAACAGAAGTCAGAAAAGCACCACAGAGCTGTGATGCTCCTGCTCCTGCCAACACCCCTCCACCACCAACTAGATGGCAGCTGAAGAGGAAAACAAATCACTTTTAAAAAGAGAAAACAAACACAAACCAGTGCTACTGGGGAAGGGTCCCCAGTCTGGACAGGCACCAGACTGTTGGTCTATTGTGGTTTTGTACCAAACAGAAAATGAAAGTATTTTTTTCTGCATCCAGTACTCATGGTCAGACTGAGCTATTTTTGTAGCAAGTAATTCCTCTGGGACAAGTATGGGCACAATTCAGTTCAGTCAGAAGGTCCCGTGGCCTCAACCCCATGCCCCAACCACCACACACAGGATCCCCTTCAACACAAGAGGAACTGACAGTGAGTGAGCACCGGCCCCTCAGCGGAAGAGGTCTGCAAGTACCATGAGTGCAGTAAATCTGAAAAATAGGTTTTATTTTTTAATCCAGTGGTATCATGACATCTTCTCTGGCAAAACCAATTACAGCAAAATTCATGGATAGAACCCAAAGAGCAGATCTCTTCTTGCAAGTGTGTCCTGATCAGGCTGCACTGCAGGCAAGGGAGTGCATCGCACATGGCCTGCCTCCAAGGACAAGCTCCAGATGGAACATTCCCACTCACACACACAGACACGCACACACACAATGTCTAGACTGGGTTTTAAAAACGTTTAGCAATATCTTCACAAAATCACACTGTAGCATCTACACATAAAATGGCAGATTCAAAATAATCTTGCTGTAGGTTTAGAGTGTATCTACGTTTTCATTTGGATACCTGGACTGCTGGTCCAGCAGAAAAGGGAGGGGTTTATGTCTTGATTTTGTTGGTCTGTTTTATCCCAGAGGATGACATAATTGCTCTCTTCACCTCACCTCACACCTTTATTAAGTGTTTGACCTGAAGAGATCACTGGAAAGTAGCCTATGAAGAATCAATTGTCCCATCCCTTTCTGCAGCCTCTCCAAACACAGGGTAAAAATACCACTGACAATTCCTCTCCATCCCATAGGTAACAAGGGTACAAAATACTGCAAAAGCCTTTCTCCTCACATACACAACTACACTGCTCACACATAAATGTCTGAAAACATCTCCTTTAAGCCCTAAAACCGGGCTCCCGAGCTCCCCAGGTGCAGCTCCAGCACACGCACATGCTGGGAAACCTCTCTCCTGCGGGTCTCTGTCTCTGGGTGTTTCACTTATGTAGAGGCCTATAAAATTCAAAGTATCTGAACTACGTTTGCGTTCAAACAAACTCCCTTTTTCGTGTTTTCCTCAGGCTCAAAACCAGCCAAGCAGCTCTTATCCAAGAGGGTAAAAAAAGAAAAACAACCTCTAGTAAATGTTAGTTTTATATATATAAATATTTATATTTATAGATATAGACAGCAAAAGGGAGATTGTAGATTTATGCATGCTTATTTCTTTGCTTTGGATTCCAATACTTCTAAAAACATCTTGTCAGGAAATAACTTAAGGTGTGGCACAAGATGCCATAGCTGGTTCTTCGAACCAAACATTTTACATTTGATCTTGCAAGAATCCCTTCATCCCAACCTCTCCTCTTCTGAAACCAGAAGGTCAGAACAAACTAAAAGGTGCATGTGTCTATGCCATATGTTTTCTCCTTTCCTCCTCAGAGCCTCCAGCATGGCAGGTATTTCACAATGAGCTGCAATGAGGAAGGATGCTGTGATTTCATGGCACTGGCTGAGGTACTTGGTTTTCACCGATGGTTTAACTGCCCCAGTGCCATCCCCGAGAAGTAATGAAAAAAATCAAGCAGCTCTACATGCACAGACAGCTACAACATGCAAAACCACCCCACCTTGTAAGGAACAAAATACACCAATGTGCGGCTAGCAAGAATCTTCTCCAGCCTCTGTCTCCTAGGGATTAATGCTGGGAAGCCTCAGAATGAGGAGGGCAAGAGGGAAAGATACAGGAACACTCAATCCAGGGGTAGAGGCTGCTGCCTTGGGAAGTTATTTCCTGATTACATAGAGTTCATGCCTGACTATCTGGGAGCCTTCCCCCCCCAAAATCCAGCAGGTCAGATTTCAACTCTAGACTTCCTTTCCCCTCTCTCCTCATTCATTTAAGGCACAAACATATTTACAGGTTCAAACAAAACCTTTTCATGATCAATTGGACATGAGAAGGCCTGTACATTCTACTGTACCAGGAAGACCTGGACATAAATCAGCCATCTGGCATTGAGCAAGGACATCCCTCAACGTCACCTGTAGTCCTGAAGGAAACAGGACTCTCCAAGCCTATAAACCAGCTTACACTCTTTTGAGGTTACTCAGCTGTAGAAGAATTAATAAATGGCAATGACTGTAACCAAACTTAACATCATCTTCCCCACCTCGCCCCAGCAGTGCAAACTGTTTGTGCACTGTTACTCTGGCAGGACTAATGTGCGGGCACAACAGGTTCTTCAGAGGCTTGCTTCAGGCTGGACACAGAATACAAGAGAGCATGCAGCATGTTTACATAGACTCAGCTTCCACCCTCCCCCTCCCACCCCCCTAGTTCAACACACACAAAACCCCTCCACCAAGGAGAATATTGTGATGAGGCACTTGAACAATAGTTGGAGAGTCCCTACGAAAAGGCCTTCCCCTCACAGTGAAGTGGGACGAGCAGAAGAGAGCAGTTTCTCAGGACTCCATCTCCTCTTGGTCAAGTGGTGGTGGCACAAAGCTGATGACTTCATCATAAGTCAGGCCTGGTGGGAAAAGTGTGACAGGAACTTAACAGGCAGTACTAGAGACATCCCCCATGCAAGAAAACCTGCAACAATCTCATAGGGTCCAACACTATTTTACACAAAGAACATGGTTTAATTAAGAAAGAGAATGGTTCCTCCATTCTCAGGCTCTACCATGCACAATAAAAGATACTTCCAGAGCATCAAGGAGGTGTCAGTACGTTTGAATATACAGAAGACATGAGCAACTATGTCACCTACATGTTTGTATGATTAGCTACCAGGGACCATGCACAGCATGTAACAGCTTCGCTCAGAACAAACAGGACACCTGTGATTTTAACTGTTTCTTTTGTGACACCTCCCACAGCTCACCAGGGAATCTGGCTCCCCTCCTGCCCCCCAACTCACTTTTCCATTCCTCAATCTCAAGTTCTCTGCTTTCAAAGGACTGGTCATAGGGGTCTGCTACTGGTTCATCATCTGGGTCGTGATACTGCGCAAAGTAGGCATGAGCCAGTGCTTCCGCTGCGGTAATTCTTTTGTCTGTATCCAGAACCAGCATCTTCTCTAGCAAGTCCACAGCTGCGAAAGCACCACAACCGGAAAGAAAGGATTTACACAGTGAGCTGTACAACACTGCTCCCTGAAGCATAAGGTTGTCAGAGGAATTATTTTTTTCAGGAATCTGTAGTTTTTGAGCGCCCACCCACCATGCACAATTTCTTCCTCCTATACCCGCAGGCCACATGTGCTTTCTAAACTCTGGAAATGGGACACAGTCCTGTTCTGAACTACTTCTGAAGTCAAAACTGCACTTAGGGAAGTCAGTGTGTCTCAAGACCCTCTATAGCTGCAGCCTCCAAAAGAGCATAGCATCTCAGAAGCTCCTTACCTAGTGGATTGGCGCCAATAAACACGTTTTCAAAGTTCATTTTTGGCATGTAAGACAAAGACTGAATGTAGTTTCTTGCCTGTGGAAATAAATGCTCTGTTGAAGCATAATACAATCCAGCCACCAAGACAAAGTACATCTCAATCATCCTGAAGCACTGATTATGGTCGGCCTCCTTGCTTTGCCTTCTGTTTACTTAGTCTGGTACTTACTAGCCCATCAGCAACTTCCCAACTAAAGGCCACTCAAGACAGCAGAAGAAGAGCTGACAAGACTCAGGGTTCATGCAAGACTTGAAAGCAAAGAGGTGCTGCTCACAGTCCCGGTGAGGCTGTGTGCAGCTCAGTGCCAGCTGGGATGCTGCACAATATGGCACACGACATAAAACCCACTCGCATCCAAGGCTCTCCCCAGTCTCTGCAATGTGTGTCTGAGTATATACAGTCTTCACTTAGTACAAAAGTCTTGCTGAAGAGCAGGTAGGGAACTGCCCGCCCCATGCCACATGTGAGCACATCACTTCCAGAAGCAGCCCTGCCCTGCAAACCCCCCTCATCTGCTCAGATCTCACCTCGTGGCTGGGCATCCTGTTAATGAGATATGCAGGGGGTGTCCCCGTCAGACGCATGATCTGCTGAAGCTGGTTAATATCTTAAGTGCCTAGTCAAGGGCTTTGTTAAAAACAGTGCAAAAACCATTTTAAACACCAAACAGCTACAATACAGAGCATCTCTTCTGCAAACCACAAGGCAAAAGCCATCAGCAGGGCCCGCTTATTTCTTCATAAACTCATGAAAAGTTTAGTAATTGCACCAGGAAACACTTAAACCAATGAGGAATTACTGATCAGTTGGTAACTGTCAGAACAGAAAGTATTTCTGCCCACCAGCAATAGCTTTAATTACAACATGGTTGCCTTGACATTTCCCAGGAGTTTTAAGCAAGCCACCAATTGAAGTTTCCTTTGGCTGAAGCTACTCGTCAGAGATTTCCCTGGGCTGCTGCATTTACATCCAGCCTCAGGGAAATGAACAAGAATTAAACCAGAAACAACAACTGTACCCTCTGCACCGGTTACCAGATTTTTTTTCTTGCTGTTCAGAAAGTACTTAAGTTCCTTGTGGTGCAAAATGGCACTGGCTCACAACCAACACCTCCTTCTAAACAGCTTTGAATGCACTTTGAGATGTGGGTAAGGTGGCAGAAAGCAATAAAAGCAAAATTAGCAAACCATTAGCATTGCATAAGACAAGAGTTAGCTGACGTCAGTGAACCGAGAGGAAGAGCAAGTAATGCGACAGGAAAACACAACTGATTAGTGACACACTAAAGCCCTCAATAGTTTTGCTGTCTCTATACAATGGAGAGAAAGAGTAGTAACAGTATCACAGACTCAGAGAAGCAGAGGTTGGAAGGGACCTCAAGCAGGTCCAACCTTTCTAGTTAAAGCATGACCTAGACTAGATATTATTGCATTTCTTTTTAAGCAGCCTCTTGATTTGGACCTGCCTAATAGCAATTATTCTTTTTATTGTGCAACGTTAAATAAAAAGACTGACTTCAACCTTATGCATGCAAGTTAATCTTGTGCTTGACCTAATAAACATTTAAGCTTATCTCTCTAATCCCCAGCACTTCGCACACCAGACTACCCTTAGGACAGTTCCAGCTCCAGCTGGCGACCAGCTCCAGCCCCTCCAAGGGTATAACATCCCAAGGCTCATTCTATTTGTCTGATACTCAGCAAGTTACTAACAGATTCCAACTTGCACATATCTGCCTTTATCAACTGCAATTCAAGGCAAACCTCACATTTTGCATTTTCTGTCACTGTTAGGTGAAAAAGAACATAAGGTGCTGTACAAAATAAGCTCATCAGCACCCTCCACTGTGCTGATCCTCTGTTATGTATCGGGAACAGCAGAGTGACTCACTCCAGCACACTGGTAGTTACCTCTACACAAGCTCATTGCTCACTGTGCACACACTTGTTAATCCGTGCTGTTATGGCACAGATTATGGATTAGTTAGAGCAGCTCTTGCTGTAACTTTTATGCACTTCACCTTCAGGAACAGGTAAAACTAAATGCCATTTAACAGTGTCTCTGCACAAGTTTCAGACTGCAACAACACCAAAATGGCTATAAATAGAAGTCCCCATTTAAAAAGGGGACTGCAGAAAGCTTTTTACTATTACCCGGCCAGGAGGGCCTCACACAGCAATACTCTTTAAATACACAGCACAATAAGATATATTCTCAGCAGACTGTGTGCCATTGGACTAGCTACCACATAAAAGCACCTACAAGGCATTTTGGCTTCTAGGCTACAAAACCAAAGACAGTGGCAGCAGCATTTCAGACTTAATCATACTACAGAAGGGAGTGTGTTCAGAGGATAACACATTTGCCTCTGTTAAGAGCGAGCCCTGGGTAGGCAACCTGGAGAAATAATTATTGAGATGACCCTCACGCTCTCAGCTGTGAAAAATACTTCCCCAGCAGCACCTGAGCATACGAAGTATAAGCCCACAAACTGAAGGAAACATCACGAAGCAGTAAAATGAGACTACAGAAGGAGGAAATCATACCACGGACAGAGGTAAGAGCAATAAAGATCAGATACGCACAGCGGAAGAACTCACAGCCATCGAAGAGCAAAGAATGACAAAGGAATTAAGAAAAAGAGAAAATAAACCGCAACACATACTACAGGTAAGACTACAGGAGGGCAATGCACAAACTGGGGACTTCTGGAAGGGCAGATATTACAATCAAAGTGTAAACTCACAGACTCTGAGGAGATTTTCTTCAAAAGCTCAGGCCCTGGGGTTCCAACGAGTCTCAAAATGAGCTTCAACTGATCAATATCTAATGATGGACCATAAAGGAAAATGCAGGGACAAATCAAAATGAAAAGCGCAACGTTATCAGCCTTCTGAAAGTTAGTTCCTGCCAAGGCCTCAACTGAGAAGCTGTTTTAAGCAAACTTCATTCATTGAATACCCCCTTATAACACAGCTCGGTCTGTACCCAGACAGATGGAACAACTTGTATACAAGCACACCGCATGCATTGGATCAGCCACTGCATCCTTCACTACCACAGAGCAGGAGCCAGAGTTGCTGCTCCACTGGCAAAGGATCAGTTCACATGCCCACTATGCCCGCTCAGGCCCCACACTACAGTGCAAGCAGTCAATAGAATTAGGTTGTGTTAGTGACAGATGAAGTGAAGCAGGCGACTCACAAGGGTAAGAACTGACAAGAGTCAAGGCCTTTTGTGAACACCTTCCAAGGTAATTCCACCACTTCTAAAGCTTAGAAAGTAAGAAAACAACTGAAGCCTGCTCAGACCTGCAGCGTTCCTCCACCTGAAGATGGGGCTCACATTTAAAGTCTCTCTGCAGAAAGCTCTGGGGACATCGCACTGCAGAGGCAAAGAATGTGTTACCCAGAACAGAGCCTCCACCAGACCACATACCCATCCAAGCTGCCCTCTCTGACAAGACCTAAGTGCCAAAATGTACAAGGGAAAAATCCATTGAAGACACTGGTTTATTTCTAAACCTCACAGTAAGGAGACACAAGGTGTCTTTGATAAACCATTAGAAGAATAATCTCCCTTCTTCTCCATGCTGCCCTTCAAAGCCTAATAGTGTTTTCAGACTATGTCTGTAATGTTTATATTTGCCCTCAAAATCATACCAAACCAGTCACATATTTTCCTTTCCACAGAAGTAGTCTATTCACTAGACTGCTCACTAGACAATGCTTCTTCCAAGACCAATCCTTTCCTCATGTTTTAACACACAGTTACAATTCTTTATTAGAGTACCTTGAGTACTGCAAGAACTTCAAAACCTGTCCTCTGTTTCTTAAGCAAGCCTCAGTTCCTGCAATACTGGCAAACTATATGAAAGGAATCACAGAGACTTTGCTAAAACCTTTACCTTTTAATGTAAACTCTCGTCTAAACCTCATGTAAAGCTTTATACATGACATGAATTAAAAGCCCTGGAAATAGTACTTTGTCAGAACAGCAGAACTAACTTCTCACTTCTCAAGTTGCCTGGCCAGCTCCCACATACTTAGGCACTCAAAACCTATGAGTAAATCCAATGCATCTAGTTGGATTTAGCTTAGCTGCTGAATTGCCAACTCTTAATTGTCAATGTTAAAATGAAATCAGCATATCCACTGGCGAGTTAGCAGAGAGAGGGTGCTATCCTAACTGGGGTTAGGACAGCATCTAACCCGGCTCTTCTTCAGGGCCATTTCAAACAGCCCTTAACATAGAATCATAGATTCTTTCAATCATTCTTGTGCACAAAACCCTTGTGCAAATTACAAGCTGCTGCTGCTGTGCCTCAGAAGTCACATGCCATGCCTATATTTAAATGCTTTTAAAACCATGTGCACCAGGTGTGCCAACAATATTGCTGCCACCTCTTTTCCCAGGAAAAGTGATACTGGAAGACCCTTGTGCAATATGCTTCAGTGGCTTCTCAGATAAGCCACAGAAAACACAGAACATAGATTCTCTTGTATGGAGGCTTCATCCTTCTTGCACACTGTGAAACAGTTCCACAACTAATGAAGCAAGTCTCATGTGCTGCAGGCACAGCAAAACCCAACCCCTGCTTCTCTTCTTAGGCTCCTTCTACAAGCAGCTGAACTGCAGCATTCATTAACTACATGCCTTACCACATCCCAGAGTGACAGAATCAACTAGGCTGGAAAAGACCTTTAAGGTCATCAGAGAAATGAGCCATAAACAATTAAAATAGGAAAAAGCCTTAGTAAATACAAAGCAAAAGAAAATACAAGCCAGAAAAAAAAAATGTGCATGGAGATGAAAAGCCCAGCATGCAAACCCCAAGTGCCATCATCAAGGTACCCCCAGTGAGGCTCAGTGATTCCAAATTTCAGAGAAGAACCTGCCATCATCAGCAGACACTGCAGGGCTTTGAGAGCTTACCCAGGCAAAGCTAAGCTCTGTTTTAGCTGCCACCACAAGCAGGAGCGAGACGTAGCAGAAGAACACGTAATGTCAGACTGGTTAGTTATCAGGGAAGTTTCACACTACTGAATAAAAGTAGCCATAAAAATGCTTTTCAGATTTTAAAGGGAATACCATCAATTTAAAACATACAGAAAATTGGCTAAACTAGTACAAAACATTCAAGATATTAGTTGTATTTTATTATTTTATGCAAGTCAACTTTCCTACTTATTTCTAGGAATCGACATTACAACATTTGTAAAAACATTCAGAATATACATGGTTAACAAAAACTGATCCTGACACGAGACCGATATGATAATAACTCAAAGCAAGCCTCTAGCCAGGCCTCACATGAAAAGCCTGAAGGAGACTGGTTTTCATTACCTCCACTTTTTTGTCTCTGACTAGTCTTTCCCACAATCTTGTTCACCTTCTCCACCTCCTGGCAGAGATCTGACCCATATTAGAAATCCAGCTTTCACCCAAGTATTTCCACCCCTAGATCACAACAGGAACAATTCTAATAGTTTGCATTCAGTCTGAAGTCCTGCAGAGATGAGCCACATTAATTACAGGACTTTTTCTAAGTGTATCTACAATTGTTACTTTAAGTCAATGACAGCCATGGTCAGAATCTCTACAGCTTAGGTCCTTCACAACTTCGAACTAAATTCAGTGTTAAGTTTATCAGTGTCACAACCATCACAGAAGAGCACCATCTCAGAGTACAACTTCATTACTTACCAGAACAACTTTACAGCCTGCCTGTACAATATATGCATCTCCAGACCACAACTATCTGATGGCCTGTAAATAACATTACACCATCTCTGCCAAAACCTTGGTGAAAGAGCCCAATGTTTCAACCAAGAGAATCATCTGAACAGAATAATGACTCAGGGGTGTTGGTTGATGAGAAACTTAACATGAGCTCGCAGTGTGCACTTGCAGCCCAGAAAGCCAATGGTATCCTGGGCTGCATCCAAAGAAGTGTGACCAGCAGGTCGAGAGAGGTGATCCTGGTCCTCTACTGTGCTCTTGTGAGACCTCACTTGGAGTACTGTGTGCAGTTCTGGTGTCCTCAACATAAAAAGGACATGGAACTGTTGGAACAAGTCCAGAGGAGGCCACGAGGATGATCAGGGACTGAAGCACCTCCTGTATGAAGATAGGATGAGAAAGTTGGGGCTGTTCAGCCTGGAGAAGGCTGCGTGGAGAGCTCATAGCAGCCTTCCAGTATCTGAGTGGAGAGAACACGGATGCTGGAGATGGATTCTTCATTAGGGACTGTAATGACAGGACAAGGGGGAATGGGTTTAAACTTAAACAGGGGAAGTTTAGGTTAGATATAAGGAAGAAGTTTTTTACTGTGAGGGTCACAAGGCACTGAAACAGGCTGACAGGTTGCCCACAGATGTTATGAATGCTCCATCCCTGGCAGTGCTCAAGGACAGGTTGGACAGAGTCTTGGACAACATCGTTTGGGTGGTGCCCCTGCCCCTGGCAGGGGGGTTGGAACAAGATGATCTTAAGGTCCTTTCTAACCCTCTTTTATGATTCTACGATTTGAGAAAGCTCCACCTATTCTGTCACTATATATGTCATGTTGGAATGTGAAGTTATATAGTGAGAAAATTAATGTCTTAAGAACAAAATCAAGAAGAATAACAAATTTTCTGCTGTCAAACAGGAGCAGTTTCCAGCTTCCTGAACAGAGAATATAAACTCCCACTGCCTCCAACTGCAACATGAATTCCCTAGAACTGCAGTGGATCTGGATGTACTGTATCCTCAGCTGCTAGAGGCACAGAACCAGAGTGGTTTGGGTTGGAAGGGACATTAAAGCGCATCCAGTTCCAACCCCTGCCACGGGCAGGGACACCTTCCATTGGAGCAGTTGCTCCAAGCCCCTGTGTCCAACCTGGCCTTGAACATTGCCAGGGATGGGGCAGCCACAGCTTCTCTGGGCACCC
>JAOEHY010028161.1:0-61049 GCA_025447955.1 Psilopsiagon aurifrons | reverse complement strand
ATGAGAAATACTATAGAATGTGTGAGTTACACTTTTGGGTTTGTTTTTTTTTTGTTTTTTTTTTTTTTCATTTACATTAATTCTTTTTACATTTCTTACTTTTGGGCACACTGTGGGTCTGATCACATTCATATCCATGTAGGAAATAATTCTCTGGGCAAACAGGCTGAGTAACTGTGCTTCCTATGGGTAGGGCTTGTTGCAAGTTTGAAATGTAAACTAATGCGTGGACTTAAATTTGGATTGATGTCTGCCTCAGTCAAGATCCTAAGACCACAGACTCACTGATTTGAGGACAACAGGGGAAATTCTGCACCCTTGTGCTTCATTTTACCATTGCTCCACTGGTGATAGTGATGGGGTCCCTCTCTTTTGAAACAGCAGACTAGCAGGTTTGAGTTCTCGTATAAATTGCTAAGAAAAGGTCTTTGTGCAATGTACGAAAATACACGTTCTCAGCTTGAGACAGATAAGGATTTTGTTTCTACTGATTCTCCAAGTCATCAAACAAAGAAAGAAAAAGAAAAGTTTTTAAGGGTTGGTATTGTGCCCCTGTTGATCCTTAGTCTGAGGAAAAGAAATGACCTTGCTAAAAAATCACAATTGGCATTTTCCCCTTCCTCCTTTTCCTTTTCCCTTTACTTCTCTTCCTTCTGCTCAGGTTAAATAATAATAAAAAAAAGCTCCTGATTGGGAGTGCTGCTAGCAGACTTCGCAGTCTCTGGTTCAGTAAATGAACCAGTAAAGGTTGCAGTTGCTGTTAAAACAACACTGGCTGTGACAACTAATATATCTTTTTTTTTCTTTTTTTTTTTTTTCCTGATTTTCCTCTTTTCACAAACATTTCTGTGAGAGAATGAGACAGCTTTATTATAGCCTAATATTCTGAGGCAGTGAGTGGCCTGGGGTAATGACATTTTAGAGATACAGACGTGGACACACAAAAGAAATCTGTGGAACATGGATATGGCAAGACTTTGGAAGGTTTGTTGGTTTTTTTTGGTTGAGGGTGGGTTTTTCTTTTCATAAAAGGATGCATATATTCATGTCTCAGCTGTCATAAAACTATTAGCAGACTGAGCTACTTGTTGAATAGGTTGTTGTAGATGGTTGATTATTATAGAAAGTCATTCATTACTTTTATAGACTGATTCAGCACATTGCAGACATTAATAATGTCAGAAAAGTTAGAAGTTCAACACAGATGTTGTTTAAAATCAGACACAAAATCCTTCATTCTTCTCCACTATTACTCAACACAGGGATTCATTGGCTTCAGAAAATCCACACTGGATTATGCCAGCCAACAATGGATTTGGCCAACAATGGTTAACTCAGAGAACAGACCACTTCATTAGATAATCCCTAATGGCAGACTTCCCTCTGAAGTATAGATGTACTGTGTAATTCAGTAAAAGACTGAGAAAGGAAATATCTGTTCCAGGCTGGATTCTCCTCTCATGCTTATATAACTTAAGCATGAACCTGAGTTAGAAAATGCATCACATCCATAGCAAATTGGTATAAGTGAAAGGAGAAAAAGGCCCGTTTTTTTAAAAAAATCTGGGGCATGAGTGTGTGTGTGTAAAATATGTTCAAAACCTGACTGCTTTTTTTGGAACAATCTAGAGAATATTTCAGCCATGTGTTTTTTGCTGATGTATCACACAGTGGCATAGCATGGCAACCTAATCACAGCAGTCATGTCACACTACTTCACTGACTTTCAATTGCCTTGCTTGCCCTGGTCTGCACACAATTGCAGCCTGTAATGTGCATAAAAGGACTCAGTGTTGCTTACCTTAACTTTATTGAGATCCCGAAAATGTGAAAAAAATTTATTGATCACAACTGCTCCTTTTGCCACCTAAAATGTTTTTCTCAGATCATGCTACCTGCCATCAGCTAAACTAGCTTTTACCTGGCCAGTACTGTCAGTGGTTATAGCAAATACTAATGGGATTAAAAACAACAGCTCAGAGAGGAGTCAAAACAATACAGGTCTCTGCGTGGCTGTGCTGTGTTTTATTCTTTTGAATGCTTGACAGACCTCCTACAGTACATGACACACACAGAGAGAAAAAATATCGTACCTTTTGGGAAGCAGTGGAAGCCAACCTTAACTGAAGTTTTTGTGATTGGAGTACAGTCTTTCATGCATTTCAGTACTGGGTCAACAGAGTAGCATATAGATTCCTCTCCATCAATAGTAGGATTTCGACTGAGCTTCACATAACTGTGCTGCAGCTTGCACCCTAAGAGAAAAAGAAAAGATAGTTAAAATTGTAGAAATAAATCCCAATCGATCCTTGCAGTAATAAAGGTCCATATTTTCTCTTCAGCTTTTATTAAAACACAGGTGTCTGACAAACCATTTTCACAGTAGTGAGGTTATCAACATAGGGTGATAATAAGTTGGGAGATGGAAGAGAGACTCTGAAAGGGGAGCTATTTTTAATATCTAATCACACAATATAACCCAAAAGGAATCATGTATACCCAGTTTTTTAGAACTACATAATACACAGAAAATAACCTCTCATGTCTGAACGCTATTAAGAATAGATACTGCAAGCACAATAGCTACTTCATTGCATTAGGAAAAATGTCAACTGTAGTGAATGGATTAAAAAAAAAAAAGGCAGCATTTATATAATAACATCAAGGATAATCTTTGTATTGGATGATTTTTATAATGCTGCAATTATCTCACTAGAAAGGTATAATGTAACTTAACAGGATCCCAGCCATAACTCTGTTTCATGACACACAGATAAGTACAATTTTGCTGCCACTGGAGTCAAGGAGAAAACAACCATTAACTTCAGTGGGGTTATCTCAGGTCCAAGGTAAATGCAGACCTCCAGAAGAAAACTGTACTGATGTTATGGAAGGCCATCATTACTTGTTCAGCTACATGTGAGAGGAAGCTCTGATAGTATTTCTAAATATTTTCCTGAGATCACACCCTTTGATGGTGCAGAACAAAAATGAGATTTTGTGCACTCTGAAAACATATGTAAACTTCAGATCTGACACTACGTTTATAGTCTGCAACTGGTTTGATTAAATTAAGTCTGCAGAAAACAGCTGAAACTGCTTTGATTCAGTGAAAATCTCACTTCTTTCAATAGGAGGAAGATTAGGCTTGAATTTGCCTCTCCAACAAAAAAGCTACTCAGTGTAAGAAATGATAGTAGAATCAATTATTTAACATTGAACTGTTCATGAGACATAGACTTTTGCTGTATTACCTATTCTCTATATTCACAGGTAATATTTTAGTCAGACAGTGGTTAATGAAGTTAAAATGTATATATATTGCTATTGTCTTTTCTTACTAAAAAAGATATCTGCTGCTTTTTTAGAGAAGTTTTCTAGCTATTGGCAGAGGAAAAGTGAAATTATTTTCTCTCCAAACATAAAGTGTTTTCAGTTCTACTCACCACCAGAGCAGGATTCTTCTAGCAATACCCATGAATGAACAAATGCAGAACAGCTGTGTGCCAGCTTATGATTTGGCATTAAGAATTCGTTGTGTTTTTCTCTGTCATTATTTCCACAGACTCCACAAGTCTTTCCTCTCATCCAGGAAGCAACAGTAATCTATAAAATAGCACATCTTTGTAGTGAATAATGAAGTCTGTTACATTGCCAAGGTACTATACTGAAAGAAAGTAGTAACCTTGAAAGTAAGCCAAATACCTTAAGGATCGCACCATCAAAAGTCACTTTCTTCAGCCCGTGTGTTGGAGCTTCCACGGTAACTGTTGTCTCATTTTTAGAAATTTTAACATTGTCTGTAAAAAAGATAGTGAATCATAAGGTGATCTGTTTATTTTCATATTAATGGAGAAACAGTACAAAATACACCATAATACATCTCCGTCACAATGATAATTTTGCTGCTACAGTTGTATTTTTTTTTTTGAGAGAAAGCAAAAATAAGACTTCTCTTTATGTGTAAAAGTATCCTACTGCTGTTACCTATAGTTGGATCTGACTTTTGTATCCAGTCTGATAAGTCTCGAAATGATAATGACATTGCTGGTGCTCCAGCTAAGTATCTGAAACAAAGCATCTAACTGTGATGTTTTTTTTCTAACCAGTCACCAACCTGGACATACCAAGTGTGGAAGAAAGGGCTTTATCTACCTGCCAGTTGTGGTGGAGGAAGGTAAAATTGTATACACTATAGGAAACAGGAACGTAAGTCAATGCAAATCTTAAGAAAGTAAAGCCTAGTTTTTATTTTATTTAATCCCACTTTTATTTTCCTTGCATTGAGATATTTCTGTGAAATTCATAAAAAAACATCTTTAAGATATTTAGTTTCTGGGTAAGTTAAGTCCTGGAAAAGTGAGCAACACAGCTTACGTTTTTCATACTCAGAAACTCCACTGTGTGATAGAACTGGTTCTTCATTGCATGCCACAAGGAGAGATGAATTTGCAGCAGGATAGATTGCGATGTTCCTTCAGAGAAATAAAAATAAATTAAATCCCAAACAAACCCACAAACCAAAATAAAAAACTAGTGGTTAATTTAAAATGTGAAAAATAGAGATATTTGTGACCAAAGCTAGCAGCGAACCAAGTTGAGTATCTGATCTTTAACTGCAAATTCATTGGGACTTCGGGTTTTAAGATTAAACCTTTAAAGAAAAGACAGCATGGAGACACAATAAGCACATTATCAGATAATGACATCTGTGAAATCGAAGACAAGAGCAACTAAACAAAAAGTCTCAGATGAGTATTCCTTCTGGAAATCCTGGTTTTCCCCAAATATCTAATTGCAAACCAGTTTTACCTAGGAGCTGCAGGTTTCCCATCCCCAGACTAACTCCTTAAAACTTTATACCTAATTTCTGAGCCCTGAGTATAAGCCACACTTACGATGAGGATGTATTTATGTAGACCTCTCTTGAGAAAGACTGAGGATCAACATTTCTTGTAGTAATAATGAATTTTGGGTGCTCAGTACAGTCTTGGGCCACTATCAGGTTGCAGCTTTTATTGAAAGAATATGTATGGCTCACACGGTCAAATGTTTTGAAATCTCCCTCTCTGACTTCACATGTGGCTGTAAAACAAAATCAGAAAAGAATCTGCAGATGTGACATTGGTGTATGTGTTGCTGCAAAATATTGAAAGCCACCTCGATGAAATTGAAATACCCAACAAAGAGGAAAGAAACTTCATCATCTCCTTGGCAGAAACTTCCAGTGCTGCCAGAGTGCGTAAGGACAGGATAGCATTGCAGAATAATGACCAGATATGGATATACTTGTGATGATTTTCATTGCATGCTTAAATTCACAAAACCACAAAATCCAAGGTAGCAGGAACTAAATCGTAGCAAATACTTGACAAACTAAAAATAGCAACTAAACACGATAAAAATCAGTTCATGGTTCCCACAGAAATGCTAGGCACCTACCAGCTACAGACTCATATGACCCCTTTTTGCAAAAAATAAAGAGGCCAGAAAATATATGATCTGTCCTGTACCAGCACCTGATGCCTCTCAATGCAGAGACGGCACCTTCTTAAAAGGGGCAAAAAAACCCCACCCTAGTCCTCGCAGACAGGAGTGATTCCTGAACTCTGAATATTTATATCAGTTTGGAGTCTCTTCATTCACCTACTGGCAAACTTGCTTCTAAGGGAAGGAATGAGCTGTTGAAAAAGCAGGGTTAGAGATGCTATGCTTCCCTATGAGATCACTACAAAGAAAGGCAAGGCCCAGTCATGGCAGAGGACAAATCTACAAACACTGCTTATTCATGAGACAAGCATATAAATAATATTTACATTGATCTTCTCTTGCTATTTGTGAAGCTATTTCAGGAAATAAATTCCAGGCAGTGATATCTCGAGTCTCGTAAGTTGGAGATGGGCCTAAGGGCAGAGTGAATGGCAGTCGGAGCGCCTGATAGTAAAGTGTTACCTGAAAAAGCAGAAATAAAAATACATTAAGATAAATTGAACCATACTGCTCAAGATATGACTGCAAACAAATAAGTCTCTTATCTTGAAAAACACATCTTGAAGATGCATTTATACAATTGCAGTTGTGCTAGTCTCTCCAGGATGCGCCCAAACCTAAATGTTTTTTGAGGAATCACTGTCTCCTCTTTTAGTCACACTTTTAGAGAAATTGCTAAGGACATTGGAAAGTAACAGACATAGATGAAATTTAAACGATATTGAAGTGACTGCTTAAAAAATAAGGTATGAAATTAAGTAACTGAATAAGTTCATGGATGTGTCTGGAAAAGTGAACAGCACCTATTACAGGCTGAAAATTGTCATGATGAGCAGGTGAGTGTTGGAGTAAGATCCCTTACTCCAGCTACAAGTCACGTTTATCAAAACAATCAAGTTAATGCCTACTGTACCTGCATCTTCATTATCATATATTAAAGATCCTGTAAGACTGAACCACCATGGAAGGTTAAAGACACACTAATTTCTCTATGTGTGAATTTGCCAGAGATCCATAGGGAAAAATTTTCAAACGAGTGCAGAGGGATTTGGTGGACAAGGACCAGTTAATGAGTGGGATTCTGCAGATCCAGCCTTTGTGAGCTGCTCTGAGACTGTAACTAACTGCTCCAGTTTGGTTAAGGCAGAGTTGTATTTGTCCCTGTCATAACTGGCTCAGACCTTTCTCATCAAGCGTGGGTACTGCAGATGGGGGACTTGAATACCAACACAGATAGATGCTGCATACGGTTGTGACAGTGTGCAAAGCATTCTCAAGGCCTCTGTTTTCTGCTCTGGGACCCTCAAAAATTGCACAGAACTAGTCATGTTGGGTAAAATGAATAAAGGTGTGAGTGCAGCGCAGTTACACTTGGGACAATTTGGGCTTAAGTGCTGTTCTCAACATGGAAACAAGGTATTTGACTACAAAGCCTGATTTTCAACTTATTGATGCATTACACCAAAGCAACACAAAATCGGAAATACTTTCATATATATTTCAAACCCATGTAATGTAGTCAGGCATATAGCAGCTTGTCTGAAAGGGAATGTTTTGCTTTTTTTTCTTTACATTAAATGTCGAAATATCATTAGTTGAAAATCCATTCAACGTAGGGAAAAGCAGAATAAAAATTGACACATACCCCAGGAGCTTTAATTACTGCATCAATTGTGCGTGGAGATGTTGCAGCTGCCCTTACTATAACTTCACGAGATGGATTTCTCTGATGTGCTTCTGAGAAGCCCAACACGAGTGCTGCACCAGGAACGTACTTCATGAATCTAGAGATAAACAAGATGTGACAAACTCAAGTACTTGAGGAAATGCAGATGTGGGAGGATGAGGACTACCTGCAGTTCTGAAAAATCAGGGAAACAATGGACAGACTGAAAAGTCAAAGAAATAATACTTTGAGTCAAATTAAATGGTTGACTTTTACCCAGAGGAAACACATTGGTTTGATTCTACTGATTTTAACTGGGTATTTTTTGAGATTGAGTAGAGAACATTTCAAAACAAAAAGACATTTTGAACTGGAATATCAAATAATTTAATATGGAAAATAAAATTAACCATGTCAAGCTTTAATATATTTGAGGTATTTCGTGATTTTTGTGTGGAGAAAGTAGAGCACATTCAAAAAATACTTTTGAGAAACTGAAATTCTTTTTTCCATCCAGAAAAAAAAAAAAAACAAACATGCTTGGGTTGAAAAAATTCATCCAGTTTTTTTTATAAGCCAACTAGTGTAAGAAAAGCAAAATAATGACTTAAGAAACAATAAATTACATACGCCGAGCTTGTCTTTTTTATCCATGATGGAAGACTTTGCCATTGCACCTTCAGCTGCACAGCTGGCTTCCTTGCCAGTTTGCCTGTGGTAGCTGTGGCTGCTATCTTGTAGTCCCGGCACTCCTTGCCCCATCTCATTCTGGCCTTTACAAACGGGGAAACAGTCACTCAGCTTTCATAAAAGAATCACAGAACCACCCTTGGCCATTTCAGAATGCAAGTTTTAGTTCCTTCCTGAAACTTTACGCTGATCCTCAATGTTTCCAAGTCTTTCTTTTGCCATAAATAAGCTCACAGAAAATTTTTGACTACATCTGGAAAAATCTGTGGCGTAGTAGAATGAAAGTTTGCTAGGTGGTGCAGAACTACATGTATATATTCCTGTCTCAAAGCAGCTTATGAAACGTCGGGTTTCTTATCATTTCAAGATTTCCTTAGACTTGGTAATTTCAGCATCAATATGTATTTTTTATTTTAAGAAGACTGCACTGTAACTTCTAGTAGCCTTCACCAGTATCTCTTGATATATCCTGAAAGTCAGTATCGGTTTTTTGCATATTTTGAAGTGGCTGAGTTTTTTTCTTTTTTCTTTTTAATACAAAATCATAGTGAAGATAGGAACATTTCCTGAAATCTCATAAACTTTGTGAAACATTTCAAAATACATGTGGTTTTCATGTCTACTTTTCCTAATCATCCTGTGCTCTGTACTTAAAAATCTCTGGGCTTTTAGATGTCGCTCTGAGCAAAGCTGCCTGTGTGCTTACCTGTGCTTTCAGAGGCAGTATTACAGCATCAGCACATGCTTTCCAATTGGTTTCAGCCAGCTGAACCACAACTAGTTGCACATCAACTTTGGCAGCATCAGAACGAACATATGCTGTAGCTTGATAACCTTGATTTCTGTTGTCACTCCTTACTGCCTGTGCCACAATCGTAATGCCAGGTGGAATTACATCTCCCAGGAAGTTGCACTGAAAAACAACCCCCAACCATCTGTGTTTAAATATTTCTGTGTATACACTGGAGATTCTACAGTCCAGTTTATGTGTGCTGATAGCAGGAAGCAGCTCTCGTCCTTCATCTGCTCAGTTTGAAGTATCTGTTTCTGTAACCCCAATATTTAAGGATAAATTTGGTTGGAATCTTGATTATTTCATTACCACCAGGAATTTTTAAAGACATGGTCATTTTGATAAGGGATACAAGACTCCTCCAAACTATGTCTGTGCACACAGTAAGATTTTTTCATTTCATTATGAAGATACTAGGTATCTTCATAGCAGTATACACATTGACAGCTTATTTTACTGCATCTCCTTCAAGCCAATTGATTATTTTGAAATCCTTCTCATTAACAGAGTTCCTACAGATATTACCTACATTTGCAGAGCTATTTATTCTATTATTATGTATATATATTTTCTTAGTACAATTATAGAATACTGTGTAATAAGATAAAGATGATCTGAGCTTAATGGAATTTTACATTTACCAATCAGTAATGACAATGAAGAGTCTGGTTTTAGTTATGCACTTTGTGTACTCATGACCTCAGGTCTTCATCTAAACTAGGTGGACTTAAGTTTAAAAAAATTTTAAATAAAACCTACTTTTCCCTCCTCATTTTTACTCTGATGCAATTTATTTCTCATTTCGGCTTTCATAAGAAAATTATTTCCCCTTTAACTTACAATCCCATTCCCTTCAAGTTTTATAATTTCCAAATCCAGGATTTCACATACACACCTTTAGAAATTAAGGAAAATATACCCAAGAAACCAGCAAACAAAACCCTGAAACCAAGGAAATTTTGAAAAAAATATTTTTATAGAGTGAAAATATCTCAAAGGACTTCAACTTGAATTTACAAAGTTGACTCCAGAGTACTTTCTAAGCCTAACTCAGAAAGGTTAGCTGTTCAAGTGCTGTTTTGAGCTCCACCTCAGCTGGTTCAAGTGCCACCACATCTGAAGTTCCTGCTCTGCACCCAGAAAAAACCCAGCTGCGTGTTTGTACCAAATAAGTAGTAGCAGTACCTCACGCGTTAGGCTGCAGCCTCGGCTGTGGTGGCTGCTGTCTCCTCTGCTCGCGTGCTTCCTCTTTGAGTTGTAGCCAGTATTTTCTCCATGGTGGTGGCTGCTGCTGCTGCTGCTGCTGCTGCTGCTGTTGCTGTGGCTGCTTCCCGACTTAGAGGAAGATGATGATGAGCTGCTTGATATCTTACGATCTGGATGCTAAGAAACAAGGTTAAAAGTCTATGACATGGCCTCTAGTTTTACAAGTTTAGACATCAACATCAGAGTTATTAGCCTCCCCCTGTAGGTAACAGGTAGACATTTCTAGAGTGTTATTTTTATTATCACATGCAGACATGAAACAATTCCGATGGGAATATGCCTTAGATCCATCTGCATCTCTGCTTGATAGGAAGGCTGCATAGACAGTGACTGCAAATGGCAACATCACATTGTGCATGAAAACTGACACTTTAGAAATATTAAAGAGATCACAGATTAGTGAAAAACACTGTAAATCATCTTCCTATTTCACAAGCAGGATACATAATAACTTTAAGGATAACACCTACAAAAGCTAGTATGTTGTCATCCTAAAATATGCTTAAAATACATCTGTGACATTATGCATACTGAATCTTGTTTCTGATACAGTCCACATACCTGATGGTATTTTCCAAGATTGCCTAAAAACTTTGGACATGGTTATACCCATCGGAAGATCCTGCTGTTTTATAATTCCCCCCTGGTATTTGTTAACTTTAATTTTGACTGCATTGTACAACATCTAGCCCAAAGATCTCTAGACCCAAATTTGAGGATTGCAAGTGCTGCAACAACAGAAGGATATAGTATAATAGTATTTTAGTAATAAATGTGCTTATTTTGGCTATTGCCAATGTTTTAGTGGACAACATAGAACTCTCAATTGAAATGAAATGAAGTCCTTCAGTAATATGCTTGATCATATCAACTGTAGCCATCATGAGAATGTACACTTGAATTAGGGACTTACCCAATGGGCTTTAGCAGACCTGAAGTGGAGCTGGTATACTTTCGGAAGGCGGTATTCCTGCGAAATTCCAAAAGAAGTTATTACCTACTGCTGAGTAAGGATCACCTCCCAGCAGAAGTCAAAGCATTAGAAAATTTTACCCATTCTGTAGAAATATCATTACTGTGACTGTTAAGCTGGGACTTGACATGTTTCATCTTAGCTTGTCTGTCATATTTGCTGTGGCGATGAAAAGCACCCATGCTTTCACTGCTGCTGCTGCTGCCACTGCTGGTGCTTCTGCTGCTACTGCTGCTACTCTGTGTTTTACTCTTCTGTTCACGGACACTTCTCTCTTCTTCAGGAGCACTGACAAGTGGAAATGGTGCAGTCTTGGACTGCTTCTTAGCCTTCTGCTCTGTATCAGATGCTTTGCTACTGCTGCTGCTCCCCCTGCTGCTACTGCTGCTGCCTTTGCTGCTGCTACTACTGCTTCTGCTACTGCTGCTCCCCTTGCTACTGCTACTTGGGCTTTTGCTGCTACTACTGCTGCTTTTGCTACTGCTGCTGCTGCTTTTGCTGCTGCTACTACTGCTACTGCTTCTGCTGCTGCTGCTGCTGTTACTACTACTGCTTTTGCTGCTGCTACTACTACTGCTGCTTTTGCTACTACTACTGCTACTTTTGCTGCTGCTGCTACTACTACTGCTTTTGCTGCTGCTACTACTGCTTTTGCTGCTACTACTACTGCTTTTGCTGCTACTACTGCCACTACTACTGCTACTACTGCTTTTGCTGCTGGTACTACTGCTGCTGATGCTGCCACTGTCCCCAAAAGGGTAGAATTTCTTTTCTTTGGCTTTGGACTCTCTTCTTTTCAGATTTGTCTGGGTGCCTCTCTGTGACCCTCTGTTGTCAGACTTGCTGCTGGAGGGGCTACTTGCTGTGCTTTCGGCACTTCCACCGGTGCTGCTGGCACTGGATGATGAGCTTCTGGCTTTTCTTATCCCCTGGTCAATGGTACCATAGGAAAAACAAAATTATTTTTCTGTGCTCCTGCAGAAAACTGTAAGTAAAATAAGATACAGAGAGCTACAAATCTCTCTGCTGCCTTAGGAGACAAGGTGTATGCCTGATAGCATTCTTGCAATACATCACAAGAAGAAATATTTATAATAATGTTAAAACTACGCAGAAGAATGCATCAAATACTTTTGTGATATGCAACATGTGTAGAAATCGTTGATTACATGGAACATGTAATGACATTACCATAGCTGTTATATCTCAGAGCAAGTTGTCTATGTAGGCATCATTCCTTTTTGTTACAGTTACTGTGCTGGAAGGAACGGGTTACCTTTTTGAACACACAACTATTTTGTGCCTTACAACAGATTTTCAGTAATGCTTAGAAAACCAACCTGCTCTTTCTAATGTCCTTCACATGCAGAAGAGATGAATGCAAGCAAAAGACCTGCAGGAAGACTGTGTACACAAAGCCCTGTCTTTATTTTCCAACTTTTTTATACTATCCAAGGAAAGGAAGAAATATAAATAACTAAGTTTTGTGCAATGTCTCCCACGAATCTAGAAGTGCTTTTTTATGGTAGTACCTGGTCATTAGTATCATCAAGGATTTTCTTCACTCTTTTAAGGGTTTTTTTTCTGGAAGGTACCACCTGCTCCTCTGGATCTTCAAATGTTACTAAACGTACCATTTTTGTAGGTGCTTGGTCTCCTGCTTGAATTGTGACTTGTAGTTTTTCAATAGGTGCCTCTGTGTAAACTGAAATTACACAGCAATTAGCATTACTGTTACTATCAGCAACTGAATGATGGCAAAAGTCATTTTTGGCTATAATTTTTTTTTTAGCCATTCTTCCCCAGATGAAAAAGTATATGATTACTGATTATTTTTAGTATTCAGGAACTTCGTTATAAAATTTCTGTAACAGCGAAAGCACCTACTGGCAATAACCAAATTTTTAAATATTAGCATGATACTAGGTTCTTTTCAAGTCAATAAACGGGATTATCAGCAGATTTAAGTCAAGTGCTTAACATAATATAGTATGGGATAGTGAATTAGGCATCACGGAGGAATTGAGACTCAACTCTTGAATAGTAAAGAATGGCCCAATGATTAGGCCATTCATTTTGATACTTAGGAAACCTGGATTTGGTGGCCTGCTGTGTTTTCACTTCTTATGGTCATGGATTAAGACATTAAGGACTAGATCCTGGCAGGGTTAATCCATAATTCCCTTTAAGAGTCTGGTTTTAGAGTGTAGCTACAGCACACTGCATCAGATCTGTTCCCCATGTCCAATTGCTCTGTGCCTGAATCCCAAATCCAATGATTCAGGACACAGACACGCTCTGCAGGCATAGATCAGCTCTGCTTGACGCTGGCCATGCTGAGTGGCATTGCTAGGAGAGCTAGGGAATCACTGCTCAGATGGGTTGGGGAGAAATGGATTTCTGCTGCAAGCATACTCTGTTGCCAATACCAGCAGGGGTGGTAGGTCTAATGGTAGTTTTAGTGGTACTTAAGATCCAAAAGATACGTACATCTACAAATATATATGTGTATCTACACACCCTTACACACCCATTATGGTTGTATTTACCTGGCTTGAAGCTCATTCTAAGGGCATGCTCTCCAACTAGATAATAAAGAGGCACATTTTTTATAAATGCTGCATGTATGCTTTTCCTTTCAATGCACACTTGAACCCCAAATGTACTTGCATTGGAGCACATGGACTGAACAAATGGCTCTTTTCGGGAAGAAGAGCGTCCAAACGAAATTCCCAATGAAGCCTCTTCTGCAGACTGCCTGTCCTATTAGATAAGACAGATGTCAAGTTAAACCGGTCAACAGTAGGAAGAGTATTTGAGTGTTTAGAGTCATGCTGTTTTGGTAATAGTTACTTATGTTCTGCAGGAGGAATTAATCAGTGTATTTGAGATAGCAATGCTGTGACACAGGATAACTTGGTTTGCAACTGGACAAAATTATTAGTTGAACGGCTTGATTAGACTATCTAGTGTAAAAAGAGCTTCAGCTTAAAAGAATGGAAAATTATGTCACATATTAATTCTAAACATTTAATTTTGTTTTCCTGAAGTATTAGACAGTATTAACAGGCTATTGATGAATCTGAGTGTGCTCTAGACTGTCTGGAGTTATTTCTTGTGATTTTTGATTTGATCAAACAACAGAATCTTCATCTGTGTTCATGAAAGTTCTGTCTCGGTTGAGGTCTGACATGAATATGAGACTACATTAACTAGATGGTCAAGGCATATCAGATGTTAGAAATTTCTGCTCAAAACTATGAAATTATACATGTGCTAAGTAATGCTTGCAGAAAAATTATGATTAATTAAAATTGGAATCAAATCCATGAAATGAAAACTATGACTTCCTGGAGCAACAAAGCAAGTAGCTAAAGACCCATAATCATAAGCTTTCATTTCACATATATAATACAAGTTTGGAATTAATATTTTACTCAGTTTTCCATGTTTCATAAGAATCCAAACTTGTATGACTCCCACTGAAAAACAAATTAAAAAACTGGAGTTTTAATGCTATTTGATTTCCAAAGGAAATTCTAATGATGCTGTGGAATGCTTCAGTTAATGCCATTTTTCAGTTGCTATTTATTTAAGAATAACTGCAGAGTGCTGAGTTTTCAGAAGGGCAGCACAGAAGCATGAAGCAGCACTTTACTTGTTCCAGGATATTAGAAACTGATGTCACTGAAAATGTGTTTGTCTATTGACTTCTCCACAGGAAAGCGCCGTACTCATCCTCTATTCATCTCTCATTTTATCTGAATACCCTTCAGAGCTGCAGGACAACAATGAAACCAGAACAAGACAGTATATTCCTCACCTCTGTCAGTCTTTCACTGAATGGTTTATCATGGTGATGCCTTCACAACTCTGCCCATTGTAGAAAGCCTGTACTGGCTGTTATGGAAAACTGCAGCTCAGGAAGTCATTTGACTTGACACGCAAACTGCCATTCATCCTTGAATCAGGATGCTTAAAGCATTAATTTTGGTTCTACAAGTTGAGCAATGGAGTGTCTTGTGGAGTGTTAGTGGCCGCCCTAGGAATGTGATGCTTGTATAACAGTTGCAAAGTATTTTAAAGATTGTGGGCCTATCCTGTAGATGGCAGTGTAAAATTAATTAACAAAGAAAACGCTTCTACTTTTCAAAAAGTGTGGCAAATAGATGTATTACACTCCAGATTTTAAAATAATATTACTATAGTGCTATTTATGTTATTAGTTTGAACCTGACTTATTTTGAGATACTTGCTTGGTCAGAGATGCATTATACATTTTCCTATGGAGAAAAGAAATGGCCCCCCACTAATTTAATGCCCAAAAAATAATAGTCAGACACTACATCATTTACCTTGATGTTATCAGTCTCGCCAGATGCGGAATCTGAATCAAAGGGCATCTTCATTATATCAGGCACTGCTTCAGGTAGGAGAACTGGAGTAATTTTACTAGCATCCAAATCCCCAATATTTCTTGTAATAGCAAATGTCTTAGACCTGCAGAAAAAAACATTACAGGAAACCTGTATTGATAAAGCACTGCTGAGGAAAAGACCTGACTAATACCTTGTAGCACGTACTCAGCAACAAGTATCATGCCTTCCAAATTGCTTTACAGATATTTACAGCATTTTTCCTGTTCTATTTTCAAGGACTGCTAAGAGTGAATAAAGGCACAGACCAATCTCAGAGGCGGATAGCTCAGTTAGGCTTTTAGAATCACATGTACAGATTAAAAGCACTGCGGTTGATGGGATGTCTGTAAGCCTAACACCTTGAAGAATGGACCACTTAGAAGTATGGCAGTCGACTATTGAACTTTTTGGGTCTTCTATTTTGATCTTCTGGTCTTTCAAATTTTTAAAACTGATCTTCTGTGTGTTCACTGCTAAACTTACTTATTTCTTGTTTTCTTTGACATTATATTTGGGGAAAATACTGCTGTAACTTCAAAAAACAACCCAAGGGACTGGTGGCTACAGAAAGCTGCTTCCTATGCAACTTTTATTAAAGAAAAATAAACAAAGGAGCCTGAAATCATCAAACAAGGTGTCTCCAGCTTGATTTAAATTCACTGACCATGTCTTGACATCACAGAGGGACGTGTGGAAAGGTTAAGAGCCTATTTACGTAAATGTGCTCAGAGCGTTGTTTCCAGTGTTGTGGACTCTAATAGTATTAGTCAGGATCCAAAAAGAGCGACATAAGGTGCAGCATGAATCTGAGACTCTCACTGCTAAATATCCTGACTCCCCAGCTCCATATCCCACTATATTCATGGAAGTTATTATAGTGCTGTGGTAACTATGAGTTTTGGTTTGGGACAGAGAAACATCTTGAACGCTGATTTGAGAGATGAAAACTTATTTCCCTCAGCTATTAAAGTGCTAACTCTACCTTATTAGCCATTTATCAGCGCTAACATCCAGCTGAAAATTCCCCACTTGCTGTTTCTCAAGTATGAAGTTGATCTGCTTGCCCTAGGGCTTTTGTGGTTTGCCAATGGAGGTGGCCTTTGTGACAGTGAATGGAAAGACCGTCTGCAAAATGGTCTCCATTTTAATACGGTCCACACGGTAGTAGCCTAAGCAATTCCAGTCTAACCTATTTGAAAGATGAATTTGTATTAATTTGATAGCACTCTCTTCCT
The DNA here is from genome assembly GCA_025447955.1 of Psilopsiagon aurifrons. Classification (NCBI taxonomy): domain Eukaryota; kingdom Metazoa; phylum Chordata; class Aves; order Psittaciformes; family Psittacidae; genus Psilopsiagon; species Psilopsiagon aurifrons. The sequence continues at coordinate 44,518 of JAOEHY010028161.1, read as the reverse complement.
CATAAAGGCTCCCACCGTGCTGTGTGCAGTGTAAAGCACACAATTGCTCTTCTCATGGAACACCTCAATAAAATGTGTGTCACCAGTGGGCTTTGTTTTCTTTGCCATCTCTTTCTTTTTTTTGGATAAGGACATGATGGCAATGCTCCATGCTGGGTGATAGGAGAACCTTGAAGAATGGAATCTGAAATAAAATATTCTCCCTAACAAGCTGAGGAGATGAAAGAAAATACAAATCAACTTGCATTTCAGATGGCTCATCTGGGTACAGAGACAAAAAGGAAAATGTTTTTTATTTTAATCCTATTCAATAATTCAAATGACCACTGAACTGCAGGCTGGGTCTCCAAGCAGAAAGCCCTGGGATTTCTTTACCAATTTTTGTAGCATTTTTTATGCCAATAGTCTACTTCTGCCACCTAATGAAAGTGGAGGATCGATTCCTCCCTGTTGAGCACAGAGAGCTGACAAATGTAGCTGCATCACAGGTGACACATGTCAATGTCTGCAGAATCACACGGCACAGTAAAAATAGGCTACAAGAGCCAGCTCTGGTGCTTTAACAAGAAAAACAGTCACAAAGAAGGCCTAAAGCTATAGTATGAAAGAATCTGTACTCTCTGATCTCACACAAGGGAGAAAAAATAAAAAGGAGATTTTCCAATATGTATTAGTGCATTTTTTGGATGAGAGGAGAAGCTGTGCTACAATATAAGCCAAATTCACTGCAGGGGTAAAGGACAAGCAATTCAGCTGTCTTGGGCCTACTCATGTTTCAGTGAGCATGGCCTTACATGCATCCTTAACATGGGGACAGAAGAGCTCAATGTCTGTTTAAAAAACAACAACAACAAAAAAAAAGCAGCAAAAAATATTTTCACAGGTTTTAAAGCACAGCATGAAATTGTATCTAGATAAATGAGAAGCATGAGTCTATTCTCCAACCAGATCCTTAGTGTTGTTTCTGCTCTAGTGAAATGAAAATTTCTGCATTTTCTATGCATCATCCTTCTGACCTCAGTTGAAAGGTGTTATAAAAACAGCAACTTGAAGTACCAGGCATTTCCCTTCTTGCTTTCAAAACACACCTTGTGAGCTCACAGTGTTCACTGACTCATCTGCATTTTCAGGTACATGTGTTGTATACATGTTATATACAGTGCTGTAATTTCATAATTCATTTTATAAGATGCCCAGGTGAAACAATTTGTACTTATCTTACAGTTAAAACAAGCAAAAAAGCCCTGTGATACAGGCTCTATTACATATGTACTTCAGTAGCATGTTATTATGAATATATGATATATTTGCAAAGTGCATTTTCTGGCAGCTCTCCATATTTATACTTTAATCACAGGGCTCTAATTTTCCCTGAAATTTATTTGATTTTTACTTCTTTTTGTAAATTTTGTTGAAAAGTATATTTAAGAAGCCAACTGCAGTATACTAAATAATTATGTTAAAAGAGCCTTAAAAATAACTATTAGTTTTAATTAAATTTAACTTTGATAAGATTGAATTGAAACACATCATATATTCTCTCCATAGTATGATTAATTATTTTACTCTGATATTTCTATAAAGAAAGTTGAGTTTGTAGTGCGCTGATTTATCTTGGGAATGTAACCTCTCTATCACCAAAGTTTTCATTATTTTTTTCTTTAGAGTCTGTGATAGCTCACCTGAGTTTCCCTTCAGCTCCTGAAAATTTATATAAATCCCACATCTGTGGCAGGTTATAACCTGTATGGTGTGTAGGATATATCCAACCTTAATGATATTGAAGACTATTTGCTTCCTGTGACTGGATGTGAGAGATGAAGGGGAAAATAAAATCACATCCTGACTAGCTCTGATGACATAGTACTAGAGAATGTAACCTACTGACCACCAAGACAAAGAACCCAATACTAAAATATTTTTAAGAGAGCTCACAAACAAGTGAAAGTGCAATAGTTTCCTAGAAACATTTCTTTAAATGGGATATTTAAAGCTAACAAGGGAAGTTGTAAGTATATCTCTAAAATATTGAATTCAACAGGTCTTTTATTCTTTAGAGCATCTATGCAAAAGGAAGAGAAAGTCTATGTAAGACTGACTCGCTCTATGTACAGTACAAATGTATGCTTTCTCTCTGTTCATGCCTGCTTGCTTCTCTTCTTACCTGTAAGATTTTACGTTTCTTGGTCTTTGACCTCCTGAGTGATGTGGTTCAATGCTATATTTGCTAGTTATTGCTTTACCTTTACTTATATTCATTGCTTTTTCATTGCTCTGTGTGGTTTCCACTGACCATTTGCTTTGTAACAGTGAATAGGAATGCTTTTTGGAGAAAATCTGATGGTACTAAAAGTTAGCTAGTGAATATTAGTTTTCTCATATACTTAGCATTATAGAGCTATTTCCAAGTGACTACTTCACCTTACGAATGATAATGCTGCAGGGTCTAAAACAGTGCTTGGGCTGGAGCTCATGGACTTCTCTGCTGTAATCCCTTTCGTATGATACCGACTTGCTTTTTGCTTTATGGCAATGTATTTAACCCTTTTTTGTGTCTGATTTGATTTCCCCTTAAGTCAAAGGAGGAAAATCTTTATTTTGCTTTACAGGGAGAACCCTTCTGCTAATACTTGTAGCTCTGCTTGGGGCTCTGAACTCCGTATCAGTGTTCAGAATTCGCAGTTCAGCATCCTTATTGAGCACATTAATATCCACCTCACCCTCTACAACAGTGAGTGCTAGTGAGAGCAGGTGCCTGCTGTCCTGATGACCTTCAGAGCAGACTGTCCTGGTCTTCACAAGAAACAGAACAGAAGAAAACACACAGCTAATTTTAGCTCTATGAACTGCCCAAACCTTCCCCAGTCTGCACAGAGAACCTGATTGCAATCACATTCGATGGAGTAGAGGAATCATCTTAGGGAGGAGTATGAAGTGGTAAATGTCTCCTTAGGATGGTCTGTGACCATTAAAGGGCAAGGGAGAATAATGGTCAGCCTAACTGGTGGCTAACCTGGGGGACCTGCAGAGCTTCTCTGGGCCAGCAGACATGAATGCTAATTGCAGCTGGATCAAGCAACTGAGCTCTTTTTTTACGGCTGTATTCCTAAAGCAGAAACTTGTTAACATTTCAGCAGATTGCATAATAGCCAATTTCTGTTGTCAGTGACACTTTTTCCTTTGTGATGAATTTTCAGCTTCTTTTTCTCAGTATTTTTTCATGTGTATGTGTGAAGGTTTTCTTTGGTCTACTGCTTTGATTCCTTGGACATACTCTTTCTGTTTCCTCCCTCTCTTTGTGCTTGTATTTCCATCTGTTTTCATTTGTTTGGCATCTGGCTACAACAGTTTTCCAGAGTGTATTGTAATTGCATGCACTGATAATGAATCAACTAGACCTAACAGGTAAGAAAACCAAATGGCAGCATCAGGGAAACAAGGTAAAAACACAAGGAACACAAACTTCTCTCTGCTTCAAGGCATCAAAAGCAAAAGTATGTGGGTTATCTGTTATAAATGATAGTATTCAGCTGGCTCATATCTTACTTAATTTCTCCAGTACAAATATATGCACGGGATTAGAAATTTTATGCCATTTGTGTTTCAAACAGCCTATGGGTCTCAATAACTGAGAAATGGTCCTAAAGAGGATTCTCAGGTGACAACCACAGGAAGTAATGCATATTTTCAAGGAAAGCCTTGGTATATGTCACTTCACTTAAAACAAATAAACTGCAGTGATCATTGCCTGTTACCCAAGCTGTCATTCAAAGACAAGCAACTGTTCTATATGTAGACTCTGCATTGCTATAAGGAAAGATAATAAGTGCTATGTCTTACCTTAGAGTAATTATGTTAGTCTCATCTTTACATGGTGGAATTTCAATTTTGATATTTTTTTCCCTCATCTGGACAGTGGCAACAACATTCACAGGTACATGAACGTTTATTTTGGTGTGTGCTTCCAGCCCTGCCTGTATTATGCGTGTATTGATCCCCATCACGAAGGTCATCTCCTTAGCCATGCTAAAAAGGTAGAATGCAGGTAAGATTATGTTCAGACAGCTGTGAATTTTTATGGCCTCTGTCACTTGGAAACATTCTTTTATTTCATACTAAATATTTACCTTAGACCCATTTTGGATCGCAGCCTAATGTTGGCATTTAGCAATTCAGTCAATCTGAAATCAGATTTTGGAGAAGGTGCAATCTGTGCTTGAACTATTAGGGAGAGAGAAAAAAAAGTGTTAAAAATCCTCTCCAGTCCTGACAAGAGTGTTTGTATTGCTCAGGTCTTGAAATCCATTACCATTCCCTGCTACTTTTGTGATGGAGGAGTAATAGAAGCTTGTCTCTGTTGGAAACCCAGTGCAGGTGGGCACAATACGACGAATCTCAGAGGACAGTAAAGCCTTGGTCCACTGCCTTGCTACACCACTTTGAAGGCTGCTGATCATTTTCCTTATTGAAGGGATTTTTTCTTCAGGTCCATACCATGCCTGCAATTATAGAGTTCAAATTGTCTAAATAAGCAGAACTTGAATATCATGATGCATATTATTAAATATGCCTCAGAGGAAAGGCTGCTAGCAATGATTATAGATTGACCTTATTAATACTACAGACAAAAAACCCTCTTGAATTAAGAAGTTCAAAAAAGAGTCAGAATTTGTGAAAGCATAAAATTTTAAAGCATTTGTTGTGTGGGTGGTAGTGATTTCAAAACTATACCTGCAATGCATTTTGGATGGCATTTTTATCAAGTCCACCAAAAAATAGCTCTTGGCCAAACATCTTTAAGTAGCCTGATGCAAAAGGTTTGTCACTGGAGAATGCCTTCCATTCAGAGAGCTGCATGAGAAGAGGAAGAAAAAATGATTATTCATAACATTTCAGGGAGCAATAACTTAAAGATTTTCTTTTCTGAGAGAATTTACCTTTTTCAGGATTTCCTTGAAGTCGTAGTCAGTCTCCCAGTCCCTGTCAGGAGAGTAAACTTTAGCAAATATCTCCTGCAGTCCTTCAGCTGTTATTCCAACCTGTGGGAAGAAGTGTAAATGCTAACTGAATGGTGGCCTTAACAAGGGATGAGAGGGCAAACTGCAAGTAGACCCAATTACCTCCAAGGGATCAGCAACTCTGCCTAGGAAATGTGTCCGCAGCTGGGACATTGCCATCGTTGGAATTAAACTGCCTGCATTATTCAATACCAAATATTTAGCTGCCAGTCCACTCATAAGGATCTCTGAAGAGAAACAGGCAGGAAGATACATCACAGTTAGTTTTTAAAGCCACAGTACACAGATTGTATCAATTTCCTAATTGCATAATTCAACTGATACAGTGCAATATGAGAAAGGCCAGAAAACCCACCTATAAAACTGATGTTATAAACCAATTATAAGGAGAATATTCTGCGTTTTTGAACTATTAGCAGGCAAAATTACAAGCTCCTTGCTCATTACATGGTGGTTATGTTATTTTTCCATTTGCTTCTGCTACATTATTGACACCCATTCAGATTCTGTAACGTCAGCTTATGAAATGAGACATCATTTAGGGGAACTTGACAAAGGGGATCAGAAATGAAAACAGATTTGCCATCCTTTGCTAATCATATTAGGGAAAGTGATTTAGATGTCCTAAAAGGACAGATAGTGAGGTGTAGATTTGTCTCCCAAGTGACTTAGAGGCAATTTAATGCATGTAGTTCCAAATTCTGTAACTCCTTAGATGAAATGTACTAATTGTTAAGTAATTGTTAACTGTTGATTGAACTTTGAGTAAACATATTTTGAGTCTTATTTATGCTCTACTTTTGATTTGTCATCTATAATGTTCTTAGTTACAGATATTATGTGCAGAGTATAGTCACCTATTCTTCCTGATCTTGGCACAGGTCTATACAGTCCATTTTTCCCACTTAAAGTAATCCAACGGCTTTTCTAAGTTTCCATAGGTTTCAGGAGGAGCAAGGCTGGCATGATATTCAGGCATCTCTTTCATGCTTCCTTTCTTCCAGCCATCCTCTCCTCATCCTACACTAGTTGGAAGACTGGGAAGTATTTTAGAAGTTGCAATGTTAACTTTCTGCTATTCTCATTTTAGACATAGGCACCAAATACTTATTAAATCCTAGCACCACCAGAAATAAGCTTTGGAAAGCCAGTACAGCTTGCAGAGCCCTGGAAGATCCAGACCAATAACTTTAGTGCCTGCACAGAAATCCTTGATGAATATATTTTCAGATATTATGAGAGGGAGTGAGTCTCTGACCTCTTCCCAGAAAAGTGTTGCATAAATTCTCATAAATTATTTAGCCAAAAGTTAAAGAAAAGATTATTGCTTGGTTCACAAATGGGGGTGTTATGAACACTCATACCCACATTACTTCTCTAATTCCACTCTCTGTGTTTCAGGTAATATCTCACTTGTGAGTCAACACTTTCTTATTCTCTTCTGAATCCATGCATGCAGATAGGTATTTGGGTGATACTTCACCCTTGTTTATTCCTCATGTTCAGTTGTTTCCTGTCAGATTGCTAGGACTAATTTTGATTTCTAATTTATCATGACAGATTCCAACTTTTCATGCATTTGGGGAATAGTTTGTTGAAAAAGCAATCCACTTAGCCCAGTAGATCTGTACGAACTGGCATTTCACTAAATTACTTTCACCATTTGCTGTATAAATCTCCTGTGCTAACCAAAGTGCTAGGCACTACTTACCTACAACATACATGGTTTAATAACAGCTCTTACAATCAAAATACAAGTATTTATGCCACCTTCCATGGCATGAGAGAAGAAAGCAGGGATGTTTTCCATACCTCAGGCATTCACACAGCACTAATGCTCATCATAGAATCATACAATGTTTAGGGTTGGAAGAATGTTCCAACCCCCCTGCCATAGGCAGGGACACCTCTCTCCAGACAATGTCGCTCAATGGAAAATCCAACTGACACAGTCAGATCATGTACTGTAACCACTTTAATGTGACAGTGTGACGGCACCTGGATGTATCTGACTAAATGCCCTACAGAAGGCGGAAAAAAAATCAGTGATCAAAGAAAGCAGTCTGTTGTACCTGTGAACATTAGTACACAGATTAAGTTATATGAGTCTGTGCATATTGAGAGTCAGATTCCATCAGTCCTCACATTAAGCAAAAACTTAGATTTTTGAAATCCCTTAGATTTCAGTGGCAGTGTGTAGAGCAGGAAGCACTATTTGTGGTGACCATGCCTGACAGATGCCAAATTAGAGAGAGATTCAGCTGACATTATTGCCTGTCATTAAAAATTGAGCATCTAGAACCACAAAGATATGTGATGTTGAGGACAGATTTTCCTTTTTAGTAAGGAAATAGGCACTGCATTATAACCGTCACTATGGTAACTCCTTCCAGAATGGACTCACTGAGACACATTTCACCTGTGGCTAGTGGTGACAAAACAAATCAGAAAGCTAGAGGATGTATCTTCCTCCTGTACCACTGTAACAGAGAATTGACTTCATTTAGCTAACAGAGTAATCCAAGTCTAAGATTAACGTCTGTGAGAAAAGGATCTTGTATCTTATTCTTCAGGATGAGAGTTTTAAATATTACATATACTGATAACCAAATTTCTGAAACTGGTCTTCACCAAGAAGTAACAACAATTCACTGATGTGCAACATTTCCAGGCTACAGCCAGAGCGAAGTAATCCATTTCACATATCCCTCTGCCAGCTACCCTCATGCATATTGCACCCTTCTTTTTCACTGTGTGAAAATCCAGATAGCTCATTTTAAAAGCAAAAATCGGATGAAAAAATGAGTACCTAGACCTAAAAAAAATACATCTGCCTATTACTGGAAAATGTATCGCTCCCTGAATACACTTTAAAGGGTAAAAAGTGACTGCATTCATTTGGGCACTGTCTGTCTCCACCTTTGAGGCAGCAAGCATATGTATCATTTATTACTGTGATTGTTTTGGTATGTATTATATTTATTTTTGTTATTGAGCAGTTTAAATGGTCATGTAAAAACGATGAAACGGGCAGGAAACAGTAAGATCTACAGAAATCTTTCAAACATCTCTCCCTCCAAAAAGAAGGCAAAAAACCTTGTACATTTAGCACTGTGGAATTCAGGTGTTTCAGAGTCTCTTTTTCTGTTGATCACTTTGAAAATAATGTTTACATGTACCAGTGAATAAAAAAACAAAAAAACACTAAAAACATCCAGGTCCTCTTAGATAAACAGCATGTGTAAGGAGGCTGTGTTTGTAGATACGATCTCCCTAGTCTGCCAGCTACATATGCCAAATCACTGATGCTGCCATGGTCATTTACATATGAGAGTTGCGTGAAAAATCTCTACTGAGAAAAATAACATACATGGAAAATAGAAATAGCTACATTTGGCCTAGCAAGAGCTGTCTTCTAATCTGGCCCTCCTGACTACATTTATTTTTATGATTCGATTATTCTATGATTCATGTGTAACTCCGATTGATCTAACTGATCATCCTCCAGATCCTATATATGGATCTGGATCTTCTCATTCCAGAAAAGAATCCTGGTAGGAAGATGCAAGAAAAATCTTTAGACAATAAGCCTAAGTTAACTGCTCATGGGTGCAATGAATTGTCACATCTGCAATTTCTTTTTCACTGGGTACTACTGTTGGGGTGAAGAGTACTTAGCATCCTATTTGAATTCAGTAAGAGTTGTAGGTGTTCAGCACTGGTAGAAATTAATCCACTTCAGCAGTAATTTATGTCCCTTCTGTTTGTTTGGTTCTGAACAATAGTATGAAATTATTAAGCACCACTGAGATTACAGCATTAGATACAGGAGCATGTGCCTCTCTGGCTAATGAAAATGGAAGGTTAGAGCCCCACAAGTCCTCTGGTAATTTCATGCTGGCAGTGTACAATGCAAAACACATGGGGACATAAACACTCTCCAAATGGAGAGCCTGAGATTGTTATTTATTTATTTATTTTTTGATGGAGCATGAGAGAATATGGAGGAACAACATGCAGTTAAACAGCTGGCTAGGAGAATTGGGTTCTCATACTGTGCAATTTTTTTTTCATTGAACTGTATATGTATCTCTACAAAATCATATGAATCTTACCTTTAAACATACTGAAACGGAAAACCTTGCTGAACTGATAGCCAGATCTGTCAAATTTGGCACTTAATGCTCTGATGGCCATTCTGCAAGCAGAAGCCCTGGAAAAATTCAGTGAGCACATTAACGCTTCAATTATTTTGCAACAAGTTTTTCATTAAAGGAAGGGATCCAGATTTTTCTTACATTGCTTGAAGGTCTGGAGCTGTGCTCCTACCCAGGGCCCTCACGTGTGAGTAGATGAAACTTGCCACTTGCATGCTAGGTTCCTTCAGGATAGCATCAGCTAACATCATCAGTATTGGAAGACCTGGCTTGGTTTCAAGCAAAACCACTGCTGATAACATCCGGACCCGAGGATGAAGTTTTTGATTCAGGAAAATCTCAAGGGTAATAGCCTGGACCTGAAAATAATAGATGCACTCAAATTTACTGTGTGTTTGAACATTTTGCTAATAACCATTCATCACTAGTGAAATTTGTAGTATTTAATTATTATGGCAATACTGTTCCTGGATTCACAGTCTGAGGGCTGGAAGAGGTATAATGGTAATGTAGTCTGACTTCCTACACAATCAAATTTTGCTGGATAACTTCTACATCAAGATCATTATCGCTTTCTGAGCTATAGCAAAATGTATCTGGAGCATAATCACTCTAGGTAAAAGAGATTTCATGGATCTATTACACACCTGGGAAGGGAGTTTCAGTGATCACTTATCCCTACCCATAAAGGTATGCCTTATTTGATCTCCTGGGGCCACTTGTGCTAAATAATGGAATAAAAATGAAATTAATAAAATCCAGTTTATTACCAGAAATCTCTATGCCAATTAGGAAGCTTAAAACCAAAAGTTTATGCAACAAATGTAATTTCCACAGTACTACTTGTGACAAATATATTTAACCTCAGCAACACTCAGTATCAAGACTAATTTTGTATGGGAAACTTTGCAGTTTCCACAAGTTGTGCAGAAGCTGTTAACCCCAGCTTCAAAATAGACGTGGATTGTGTAACACTGTACTGGTGGTCCCTCTGCAAAGTCCTGTCCTGACTGGGATAGTGCACACCCAGCTCTCCAATAAAAGTCTGATCCAGGCAACTCCAACAAATTTTGAAAGCACCCTGATTGGTTTTATTGATTTAAATATGTTGATTATCAAATACCAAGTTAAAAGTTGTAACAAGGATGCAGTAGCCTCTTTCTAAATGCTACTACCATTTCAAATTATACATTAAAGAAATAGAAAAGGGAGACTGTGTATTAAGTCTGTTTAATGCAAATACAGATGCGTAGCTAGCTGCAAAGCAGGCATTAAACCGGTTTTTGAAAACTGAAAAATCCAATCACAGTCATTAACTTGCTCCAGATCAATTTTCTTCAAAGAAAACACATAGAAAATGGAACTAAATAGTGGTCTGGGTCACATGTGGAAAGCCAGGCCAAAGGGCAATCAGAGACACAGCATTATTTTCAAACACCAAATTGGCTTTATTTCTTCCACGGCAAATACCGTAACTCCTACCCTTCCTATTCTCTCCTTCCCCCGCTATTCCCTGTCTAGCTACTGCACTCTGGTAAATTGTTTCTTTATTCTTTAGCTTAAAAGCATACTCTGCACACAATTTTCTGTGGATCAATATGTGCACTCAAACTGGGAGTCATACGCAAAAACTGAGTATAATGGAAAAACTGATACAGATTAGTAGCTAATGAAAGCTTTTCTTTTACTTTTTATATTAAGAATAGACTTACGTAAAACAAAAAAAATCAGTATCAGAAAAAATATCTTGAAAATGCAAGGTTTCCTTTTTGAAGCATTTGATTTTAAACTGAAAACGACTGTAAAGTGATGCCTTTGGTAGATGAGAGTATGCCTGTGTAACCATTGTGTGTGATATCTAATTGTTACCCCATTCAGGGACAAAAGTCACATTTAGTAAATGTTCTGCTTATGACTTAAACCCACACAATGTCTGCAAATTTGTAATTAGGATGCAAACCTCTAGTATCTATTTACAGTAAGATCTGGTCTTGAATTACAATTAGATATGACAGCATTAAATGTCAATTCTCTGAAAACCCTGTTTTGTGGTCCTCTCACATACCAAAGTTGAAGTAGCACTAAGCACATTTTGGTCAATAATTTAGCTTTCTGTCTAATGTCCTTGGAAAATAAATGTTTGCAATGGAAATACTGATTTGTCTTCAATAATAGGGTAATGAATATATCATTTTAATGGAACTTCTGTTGCAAACTGAAATACTAGAGGTTAATATCAAAAAGAATTAGACATACCAACTAAGGAATGACTAAGTATTTAAAAAAACCCACAACAACATATTAGAGGTATACTTGAAAAAATTAAAAAAAAAGAAAAAATCCGCTCACCACCCATTATTGATTATCAACCTTGTGTTTGTTTGTCATGGGTGCAAAGGAGGCAGCTTTGTTTCCTTACCATTTTTGGATCTTTCACGCCTATGTTTTTCAGGGCCATCACAGCAGTTGCATGGACCTTGAGTGGCAAATCTGAGGCACCAGCTGCATATCCTGGCAAAAATTTCTTGATGTGCTTGATGCTGGCTGGATGTCCTACATTCCCAAGGGCTTTCAAAGCCAGGGAAATTTCTTCTGTGTTAGACTTGCTCAATGCCTCTCCTGCAAAGCCATGAAGTAGCTGAAAAAATAAAACAGGTTTTCTGTTGAGTTTAATTCCAGCTCTTATCTATATCCCATCCCCCAGCCTATTCCAAGGTTTAACTTTGATAATTTCAGTTTGTTCGATTCACTTATTTTAAATATTTTGAAATTATTTTTGTCCTCATGAATAGGACATTTTATTCATAGAACAAGCATAGCCAAGAATGCTGCAATGAACAGTTTCTTCATCACTATGCCTTAAAGTTATCAAGTAAGAGCTTTAAAATTAAAAATAAAGGGTAGGAGCTAGTTCCCACTGCATTTTGTGGTGAATTGGGAACCCAGCAATAATGCAGTTTGAATATCTGTTGGCTGAAGACAGATGCAAAACGTAGATACAGATAAATTCTTCAGACCCTTAAACAAGATTCCTGAAGATATGGCTAGCGGAGATGCTCTAAACTTCAGCTATGACATCTACTTTTTAGTGTCGATTAATAGCTGGGCAAAAAATAATCAGATCTTTTCACAGCCTTTGTTGTAAGCAACTTGATCACACTAATATTCACTTGGCAAGATTAGTTGTGCTAGGGCTGAATATAAGAACTAAATCCTAATAGAGAACTGTTTTCAATGTTAGCTAATGGCCCTAAAAAAAAGAAACTGAGACGTTATAGAATAATTTCAATACAGTTCCTGTGCTATAAAATATCACACTTGAGATCCATTGATGGTGCAGAAACAGTCTATTTGATACTACTAATCAAATGAATGGATATTTGAAATGAATTGAATAAGCCTATAGAATCATTTGCTTTGGGAAAGAATTTCCATTCCCTGGAACTGGTCTTTTCAGATTTAATTAGCTCAAGAGCATTGGGGGCAATCGTAACACAGCAGATGCATGTAGGAATGTTGGCATTGCCTCTGTGCCACAGGAAAAAAATCATGACAGGCACACCCTGCTCTTACTGGGGTTTGTGAACTGACCAATGCCAAAGAAAACACCTATTTCTCTTTTTCCCTCTATCACTGCTGCGTGGCCAACCTCTGTACACCATGATGTGCATATCTAGAAATAGGAAATGCTATTTACTACCTACTTAAATTGTTTTCAGGCTTGTTGATTAAAAGCAGTGCAGAACAGGGAGGGTATTACTATCATTTAAAGCTTATACCTGTGTGGATGACTGGGCTCTGCTTCTGGCTGAGAAAAGGTTGGACTACGTGACTCCAGGCAAAAATATGGGCTTTTGTGTCACTTAGTTTATTTATAAGTATGTATAAGTACCTATATTTAAAGTATTTCAGAGCAGTGCCATGCTCTTTCATTAATAATTGGCAGTAAAGCACTCAGAGATACTCAGATAGAAAGTGCTATGAATTATGCGCTTCTTCCTCTCACTCTCTCTTGTGTGTTAATCTAAAGATAAAAATGCTGTAGTTAACCAACTGGGGTTCCTTTCCCCAAAGGAAACACTGTAGTGAAGTGAAATACAGGTTTCTGAATAATGAAGAAAGAACTCATGGCTTAATTTTTCTTTTAAATGATAAATAACAATGTGGTTACCTGGAGACACTCAGAGCAGGAGTCTGATGAAGAGCACTGTTTGTGGCACAGTGACGCATAGCTGAGATAGCAAACCTTTCCAAGTACAGTACTTGAGCGTGGGCAGTGTTTTTTCACAATGAGCTGGGGAGAAAGCAGTTGTTCATTACCACCATTAATGAAAAGCAAAAATATTAAAAAAATTGTTTCTGCCAAATGCAAGGTAAACCCAGGTTATAGATAGATTTGTATCAATGATGTACAGCTAATCAGTGGATATTACTATATCTGACAATGCAAACATAAAGTAATTCCAAGTAACATCTGGAAGACCGATCTGCTGCTTTTATAGTGTTTCAGATTTGAATTTGACATAGGCTTTAATCCAAAGGGAGGAAATCACCCAGTTATGGAATGGAAAACCACACATTATTCAGGAAGCATTCATCACCGTTTCATAATTGCTTCAGCTATAGGTACAAAAACCTTGAGGTACATTGTGAATGGACCTCAGTACTTTGGGCAGACAGGAATATTTCATAGAAATGTAGGAGCTGACAGGAGGCACCAGCCCACTGCTTCCTTGAGTGGGAAGTAGAGCATTACTGCACAGTAACAGCCAGGCTGTCATGGGTTTTACAGAGAGCAAAACTCTGGTCTGAGATTCATGCTCTCTACCTAAGGTAGGCAGAGATAAGCTCCTGCATCCGAAGATAGAATTAAACCCTGCAGAAGAGGGAAAAATTGTAAAAATCATTAGACTTTCTCCCATGTGGGCTCCGCACTGACATAATTCACTTGATTTTGATAGATCTGCTCTGGTTTATACCCATCCTGCCAGGTCAATCAGGACAAATAGACGGATATAACAAATATGTATTTCTTACTCCCTAGTCTTTGTAGACACTCAGTTACACCTCTAATCTGACACAACCATTAAGTACATTTGGACGAAGGGACGCTAGACACCATTGTTTGCAGCAATAACTTCTGTCCCTGAGGGATATTTTTACTCTTTCTTTCCTGTTTCTTTCTGGATTCATTTTCCCCCCTTTGATTTGCATTCTCCTCCCCTTAAGACAGACAGGAAATAAACTCTTTTCAACCTATCTGGAGGATATAAAACCTTTATATTTTTAAAGCCTTTGCCATCTTGTCAAAGGAATAAATTCAACAGATGCTAAAATCAGTAAAGGGTGACTAGAGAGTGTCTAGTGAATCTTACCGTTGCTTCCTCCATTGTGTCCCTAGTTGGTGTGTTTGAGTGCAGAGCCACAAGCAACGTCTGAGCCACTTCCCAGTTGGTGAGTTCTTGCCTTTCCATTTTATGCCTCAAGAACCTGAGTGCACGGTGACTGGCAACTGCAGGAATTATATCCAAAATGTAGCGCCTGTAATGGGAAAGGCAAGGACCATTTTTGAGATCTGCATTTGAACGTAATCATTCCAGATAGTCCTCAAGAGTTTGTCAGCACAAGAATCACTGTTTGTATTGCTTGTACCTGTACACCGGCTGACTGGAGAACTGCTTCCACACTGACTCATAATCCTCCTCATTTGCTGCACGGAAGAGGTGCATAAGCTTGAGGGCTTTTGCTGGTGCATCTCTGGGAAGTTGTTCAGATGTGGTCTCTACTAGGTCTTGCAGACTTTCCTCTATCTACAGGAGGATTAAAAGGCAGGAAACTCACACACATTGTTTCCATGCACAGATTCCAAGCTCCAACAAAGAGTCTATCCAGTGGCTGAACTTTACCTGACTTTCCACATTTTTTATTCTGAATAAGTGGACAGGAAGCTGAAGCAATTCACTGCCAAACTGGTACTGAAGTGACCCACGATCCTGAAATTCTTTCGGTGGGACCTCTGCCATTTGCTTCTGCACGTCAGTCAAAGCAAGTTTCTGACTGGAATGGAGAAACCCAGGGTGATGCAGGGTACAAATGAAAAATAAATCACTAATTCTGCCTCCCTGCGTTGCAATGCAACTGCAATTTTATCAGAAGGGATCATTATTGAGGGAAAAAGACAGCTACATTTGGATATGATGCTCAGAACTGTACTCTTGAGAAGGTCAGCACTTACACAGCAGGGCTCAGATCAGAGCCAGTCTTTGCCTTCCTTTGGGAATTACATGGCTTGAGAATTTAAGGATAAAGAGGGAGGTGAGAAGCTGCTGCCTGAAGATCACAGGAAATACGTGTTGTGTCTTAAGGAGGGAATTAAGGATTATAGAGAAATAACTGATGGAAACTTTTTTAGAAATTGTCAATCCAAACATTTTAAGAAGTTCATAAAAGCTTTTATGTCTCTGTGCCTCCTGGAACCTTCAAAAAGAATTGAAAATTGTTAGATACAATAAGAAATGTTACAATCTTTTTACTTGCACTATTACAATTCCCTCCCCATTTTGCTTGGCAAGCTGAATGTCCTGGGGACTGCAGAAGATAAAAGGTTCTCATGAAGTTTCAAATTGGATTTCCCAAACAAAAAGGGTCAGATAAATTCAGGATTAGTCTTTCAAAAAGTACTTAAGTTTTTGGAAACTTTTCAAGGAGCATAGAACCTTCATCCTTTGTTATTAAGAGTAACTGCAATGAGAGACTGTCTTTGTAAATATTTTCTATCATCTTTGCTACATTTTCAGCTAAAGGGATGCATTCTATCCCCCCAATTATGTTTAAAATAGGTCATTTAGGACATAAATAAAGTTAGGCATTTGTACTGAACAACTGAAAACATCCCAAAAGCAATATTACTATACTACACAGTATCTCAAAATCTCTATAGAAAATTGGCATGTTTATTTTGGAATATCTATGATGATCTTCTGTATCATTTCTATCCACTCCTTCCATATGGATTGCAGAGAACTGCTGCAGAAAATAGCATATAACTGCTTTGCAGACAAGCCCCTGGAATTTGAATAGAAATTGCTACAGAATCAGCAGAGATTTTTTTCTCTCTTGAAATTTTACACAATATTATTGAAAGGGCATTTGGATGAGAAAGTATAATGTCAGGTACACTGAGACAGATTTAACTCTCTCTTCCAGAACATGATGAATCTATCATGTCTTCATTTTCATCATTTTGGGAAGATACATATCTGCCTAGAATAGATGAGAAAATGTTATACTTTGAAGAGAAGAGTAAATGAATACTAAAGATAGGATTAAAACAGTGAAACAATAGTAAAACCTCTCTTGACTTTGAAAGGTGCTGCAAGAGGCTTATTTTGAAGAAGTGTGAAAAATCAGCTCCAAGTGTTTTAAGTCCTTGATGCTAGATTTATTTATTTTTTTTTTTCTTTTTTCCTCTAAGCACAGAAAGTGCATTGTGGAAATAACTTCTGAAGACTTGGGTGACATCCACATCTTCCCAGCTATCTTACATTTGGCCCCTTCTGCTGGGTGATGCAAAAGATCCAGAGAAAATGGGAAAAATAAAGGCACTACCCTTTCTGAGGACTTAATACCTGAGGAAAAACAGTAAGGAAGGCAGTCTATGAAGGCTTGCAGAAGAGTTTAAACTAGCAAAAGTCCATTGGCTGCAGACTAATGCTTGCTTACAATAAACTGTAATTGGATAAAAGCACTACAACTGTACCTATATTCACCTTGATTGCATGAGATAGTAAAGCCATTTTCAACTTTACTATTTTTTTATTGTTTGGTTGGTTAACCAAACTGAATATGCTTATCTTATTAATGAAGTCAGTCAGTGTTTTATTGACACGAACTTTCTGATGCTGCAGTTTCCAAAACTGTATGTTATACCAATAAGATTCTTGTGGAAGCAGTGAAGCAATGCAAGAATACAGCAACTGAAGAGTGGGATTGAGTGGGATCTTCTGTACAGTGACCTTTATGCAAAAAGCAAAAAGCCTCCCCCCTCAGAAGGGCACTCCTGTCTACAGAGTCCATCGCTAAAGCAGGTAACTAAAAACTTTTCCAGCTGATGTTGATATAGATGAAAAACTTTTCAAACATTGAAAATCTGGGGGCTTGAGATAAAAATAAGCAGTGGCATTATTCTTCAGAAAATCATATTCTCATTTTGTCCAAACTTGTTTAAGGAATATGCAAAATTTGCTGCGGAAAAGCGAATACATTTTACATGTCTTGTACCCAATCTTTCTGCAATAAAACTCAATTTCCTATCAAGAAACAGTTTAGATGGTAGATTTGAAAAGAGTCTGCAGTGCTTAGGAAGTAGATCAGAATCCTAAGTCCTATCTAGGTTTCTTGTGAAAGTTTCTAGGGTCTTTTACTGTATTACTATTTTCCAGGGATTTCTCTTTGAGTAAGTAACTGTCTTTCAAATTATTTTACTGCAAATATATTAGTTCACAATTTTTCAGATGGAATTACATTTGTTTTGGCTTTTCTGACATAAATCAAACACCCGTGCAAAATAAAATAGACCCTGCCAAGTTTAGCTAATGAAATTTGGATAGTGATGTGCATGCTTCAGATTTACAACTAACAGTGAAGGTTGTTTTTATGAACTGTTTGGGATTTTATGTAATTAAATATTGGCAAACAATAGGCTGTGGAAGTAAAGGATTTCCATTATGGAGTTTGACCAGGTTACTGAGATGCTGAGCTATTTGGTGAATTACAGGCATATGTGCAGTACCTTGCTTCCACTATGGCATTTCCTCCTGTTATCTCATTGAAGGGTGCAAACTGGTGGATTTCTTCAACATCAGCTTGTGTAATTACAGCTTCATTACGTGTATACTTGATTTTGTAATTATAAGTAGCAGTTGCCCGGGAATTCTTGTTTCTCTTTATAATACAAAAAAAGCAAAGAAACACAGTCATTGAACTTGTAAATTCTGTGACTAGAAGCTATTATATCACTCACTTCAATCCATTCATTTTTGAGGGTTGTTTTGTTCTTTCACCATATGATGGGTTTATGTGAATTCTGCGTGCACACTTCCATGTGAGAGGTCATGAATGCTGCGTGGGTCTCTCAGTTTTACTGCAAAGAAGTGTTAGCTCATTTTTTCTTTTCCCAAATATAAGTAATTGGTTATTCCCTTAGGAAGGAGACGTATTTTCTCAGGAGAGCAGCAGTATAAGCCACACAATTTTTTATTTCAAAGGCAGAATTATACGAAGATGTAGCAGTACCTATCTTGAAGAGCAGAAACTGGACATCATGACAATCTTGTTTACTCAACAGAGTAGGGGAATTAACCCATGCTGATAGCTAATGTTTTCCAAGCCAGCTAGTTTGAGATGAAGTACGCCTGCAGTACATGACAGTTTGCAGCACAGACCTCTGCTGCTCTGTGATCTGATTTTCACACAGAAAGAAAATGTTGATTACTAGATATAGCAGATCTGACTCCTCTCTCGTTTTTAAGTGCTACGAAGCAAGAGATAGTGTGGATGCCAAATGGCTGTCTGCATATGAATATAAAATACATTTACATAATACCACTCTAATTTACCTGCTGGCAGGTCTGGCATGGTTGAGTGTATGCTGAGCCTGTGAGCAGTTGAACTTTCTCTTCACAACTGTTCAGGTCCTTGGATTTGGTCACATAAACTAGATTTGCTCTCTTGTTTTCCTGAATTGCATACGTTGTGTTACAAATACCTCCAATCCCAGCCTGGTGAAAAAGGGAATGTGTACAGAAATTACTGATGAAGCTTTGCACTTCTATGCAAAGGTTCATCTATTCTCCACATGGAATTTCCTGGTTAATTCTGTATTTTCAAAATTCCTAATAGAAATTAATGCCTTTTTTTTCATGGTATTCTTCAGAAGCAAAGTTGGGATGATCGTTACTTTCACTTCTTTTTCACATGTGCAGGTTTCCAGCAAGCCAAATCAGTTTCACTGAGAACTAAGATTCTCAAGAATTTTACTGAGACAAGATTTGGAGTCTCAGAAAGGTGAGAAACAGTTTCCAGTTAAAGCTGTTGATTATGAAATAAGATTTGAGGAATATTAATAAAGAGTGCCAAAATAATTTGATCATACAGAATAATATCTCAACAGCAAAGTATTTTAAAGTTGGAGATGACATTCTGCCCTTAAAATTTGCTTTTATCAGCAGTTTATAAATGCATATGGAACAAGCCTTGAAATATCTGATCTGTCACAATATGAACAGCAGTAATTAAAAAGAATTTCAGGACAGCAGAGTTTTGATTGTGGGTTTTCTTTTCATTTTTAGCTCAGATCTTCAATAATATTTCAAGCATATAAATTTATAAGAGTTCTTAAATCTCCTCAGTCAATGAGGAGATTTTTGAAGAGGAAAGTATTTGATTGCATTTTAGGAGGAAAGGTTATTTTCATGATTTTTTTTATTGTTATTTATAGCATAGCCACTCCAGAGAGCAGCTCTGGGCTATGTCAGAGCATCAAAATAGTCATGTGGTGGTTAAGAGGCAAGACATACCCACTTCATCTTTAGCTTAACACTATTCCTAAAAACACTGTAACTTCAGTAAGGGCTGGAAATAAGAATTGCTCAAGCTTTCTGAAAGACTGGTATTCTGCGAGTACAGATGCAGGGCTCATCTGCAGACTGTAGGATGTGGTAGAGGTAGCTAGACTTCAGATAGGAGGGTCCAGCCCATTGGACTCAGTGGGATGAAGTAGCCTCCTGCCTAGCTCAACTTTCTAGCTGTGTACAGTTCATGTTCAGATATCCTTGCTCTGCACCCAGCAGGATGTAATATAGACTTTTCCAGGTAAAGCCCTTTAAACCTCTCTGCATTTCAGATTTTAGGTCTAATAATGCTTATCTTCCTTTACAGAGTGACTTGAGATTGCCAAGGAAGGGTGCCAATGCTCATTAATCTGTTGCTGTCTGAGAAGAGCAAAGAAAACTTGAAAATTATTGTGGGAGGTGAAGTCACATATATTGCTTAACAGCAAGAGTAGGACATATTGCTAACTGAATTAGAAAGAATGAAGATGTAAAATGAGATATGAGAAACTAGCACTGCAGAATATACGACACCACCAGCATGATTTTTATGTGCAACAAGCAGCGTGAAAATATAAATTCATGTAGTGCTTTTCCCAGAAACAAATCTACTTACATAAAAACAAATTTTTTAACAAATTAAAGTTACTCTGTTCTGCATTTTCACTAAAAATAACATGAAAGTATAATAATTTCAAGGTTTTTCTGATCTCTAAATCGAATGCAGTCTAATCAATGTAAATATGGTTTTGCAAAAACTAAACTCATTGCAATTTCTGTGGTGAATAGTAATATCAGATGATTTACCTTGACTAAGATATTAAAACCTGAAAAACAGTGTAAATTTGTACAGCGTCAACTGCAACTGTCAAAGCTATTACAGTAATATCATGGCATATATAATGTTTTCCTCCTGAAAGAGAAGCTAGAAGAGATTAAAGTATATATGATTGGTAAAAAAGTCAAATTACTGTTATTTTAGCTTTACTCTTGTGCTGCACGTTTAAGCTTGTTTTAATATGCTATTCAAATTTTATGTAGGCTTCAGCTTTCATGAGATTTTACTTTCTCTAGAATCACAAGCCAGATTTTCTAAGGGTCTAATACTATAAATGCATTTACAGAAATACTTCGATCAACCAGATTAAAAATCTGCTATTCTGTCATTCTGTTTAGCTACAGCTCCATCAAATCTTGTTCTGTAAGGACAACTTAATCATGATTTTCCAAGCTTAGGTGCTTTTTGTTAGCGAAGAAGCTTATGTCAAGAATGAATTCAGAAAATACGGGATAAGAATCTGAAGCGAAAGCTACCACAATGGCAAAACCAAAAAGCTCACCTCCTGTAAGCTGTATGAATGCTGCATCTTCTTTAGACTTAGCTCCAGCACATTCAGAATTCCTCTGTAGATGTTCAGAGCATCATCCGAGACAGAATCAGGAGCCTTAATGTTTCCAACATGGCCATTGCTATACTCAAACTTGATGGGAATACTAAGTTCCCCAGTTAATATTTGGGTCAATTTAAGAGACCGAGAGAATGAGCTTGTAGGCCAGACACCATTGTACTCTGCTGCTTCGATTGAGTGAATCTAGAACAAAGGGGGAAAATAATTCCTCTCTGATTTTTTCAAGTAGCTTTTTTAAATGCACTCAAGCATCTAGAGTTTACTCATGTCAAAAAAAACCCACTACTAAATTACACAGAGCCTATTCAGATGGAAAACTTAAAAGTTATAATTTAACATAGCTAGTACCAATATACATATTTCCATATATAAAAGGAGAGAGAGTAATGTGAATGACTGAGATATTTCCACAGTCACTGCACTCTGTTCTGTTTCATAGATAATCCATATTGCCAAAGGTTGACTTGAATGAAGAAATGAGCCAGAGAAGAGGTACATGAAGCAGATTGCTACCCAAAAGTGGTATGGAAGATCTGCAGGAAATTGCAGGAGAAAGTTAATGTTGCATAAAGCATCATTAACTCCTGTTGTGAACTCTGTCATCTCCCTCACTGGGGTCACAGAGCACAGACAGCAGTCAGAAACCAATAACGTGGCTGCTGGGCCAGCCAGATAGTCATAGTTAGTTTGAGCAATGGAGAGTAGATTACAAAAATTGTCCTTCCATGTGCATTTTTCTGTGGAGCCAAAGGCTTAGGCACTGGCCCCAACCCCACTTTGTACTTCATACTCCAGCCTCAACCTGGGGCACATCCAAGCAAGTAGAAAGTTGTGCTGACCTGTGTATAACTCAGATGATTTCTACCCCATGGGAATAGGGCATGCTTA
The DNA here is from genome assembly GCA_025447955.1 of Psilopsiagon aurifrons. NCBI lineage: Eukaryota > Metazoa > Chordata > Aves > Psittaciformes > Psittacidae > Psilopsiagon > Psilopsiagon aurifrons. The sequence goes on along the minus strand of JAOEHY010028161.1, from coordinate 22,436 downwards.
GCTTAGTTTCTCAGAGAACCCTTCCCTTCTATATATTTTGACAATTTAAAGAGACTTTTCTCTGACACCTCAGGCTGGTGATGTGATGCAAGATGCGGATTAATTTCTCAAAAAGCCACACAAACTAAATCCTCATACAGCAAACCTCTGGAGGCTGCACTTTCATATTTATTTTTGTTATTGTTGGTGGAGATCACTGCCAACCCCAGTAACTGAAGCTTACAGAGAAGGCTGTTACAGAGCAAATCCCTCATGCTGCCTCTCGGACATGCTTCTGGCATATTGCATATGGGCAGGTTTGGGACTGCTCTGCAATGTCAGGACAAGGTAGTTTTCCCCAGCCCTCAGGGCCCAGTCAGGACTTATGCTGTCTTCTAGGTTTTGAACACAGCTGGCAATTCATACCTGCAGGTTTGTGATGAAAAAATTGTCAGCTGGGAACTGCCCAGGGAACACAGGTTTTTTACCTGGGCTGAATGCAAACTACTAGGCTACAGATGAAAGATTAATTCCCTGAACTATCCCTCTAAACTAATTTAAATATAACAGTGGCAAAATAAACCTTTCCCAGAGCAGAAGGGAATGAATGTATTGTTACATTTACCTTAGAACTTGCCCCAAAATCTTTCTCTCTTTTTTTTTTTTTTTTCTCTTATTTTTCTTGCCTGAAAATATTTCTGTATTTATTTTTGAAATTTAAACCTTTTCCCAAAAGCACTGGGGCAGGTAAAATGGCTTTGGAAAGTTTTAGGGAACAGGAGTCAAATGCTGAAGACTTACCCAAGAGCTTTTTTCAGTAGGAATGGGGGAGAATGTGGGGTAAGGACAAGATGGCTTCTGCCTTCTGTCTGCTGGGGAAACCTTCTACTCACCTGTGTAGATGTGTGGCTCTTATTTATTTGTTGTTTTGCAAAAAAAAAAAAAAAAAAAAAAAGAGAAAGAAAAATCCAGCCACTTGCAAAGATTATGGAAAAGCAAAGTTTTTCATCTATAACTATTAGAATTTAAACTTACAAAAATACCTAGTAACACAAGGCTAATTCAGGCTGGAAGGCTATGCATTTACAAGCATTTATCAGACAGTCAGCAGTCTTTTCAATCTCCAGATTTTAATTTGCCAAATAAAAACTTTCAAAAAGATTATTTTTCTTCCATGTATGCAGAAGACTAAGTGGAGTTTGTGCAAAGCAATTGACGGATGTATTTCAATACGCTCATTAGAGGCACGTATAGTCTTCTGTTAAAGCCAAGTGTTTTTCACATAATCAAAACTCTTAGTAATTACTCAGCATGCAGTAAAAATATACAATTGAGGATAACAAAGTGTGTCATTTGGGACCCTGCAGAACAAGAAGCCACCAGATGACATTAATTATGCTAAATATTGAATCGCATCCAGCTACTGTCACATGTTTTATTGCCTTTCATTTGCTGGTTACGAAATCAGTTGATTAAATAATCCTAGGTTGTACAGTTTGGAACAATTGGATTGATCCAGTAATAAATTATTGTGCATCTCAAATTACATTCCATTGTCTCCCTGACCACAAAGCAGAAGAAATCTTCCAAGCCCAAGGTTGGCTTGAGCTGAGAATTACCTGACAAAGTGCAAATAGAATTTAGGGCACTGCATAAAAAATAATAGTGTTAGTTACATTCTCCCTGAGTAAGCACAACACATGATGAAACTTAATTATTTCCCAAAAACTTATAAAAGAAGTCAAGTATGAAGAAAATTTTACCTTTCAAATTGAATGCATTTTCTTACCCTAATAAGACAAAGTTTTGGCCCAATACCACTAATTTCCACTTTACTTTTTATTCTTATTCCAGCTCTTGCAAGTCCTTTCTCTGGAAGTCCACTGAGAAGTATGCTTTCATAATTAAATGAATAAACCTTGTTTTCACTGAAATCGGGTTCTGCAAAGAAATGGTTCCCATAAAACATTATAAAGACTGTACAAACCATATTAAAGTAACTGTATTAAAGCCTATTGAACAAAAAAGATGAATTTGTTCATTTTTGTATTGCACCTGAGCAAAATTAGCAGTTGCAAAATTATATTAAACATTGATATACTTTTCAGATTCTATTTTGAATTTCACTCATTATAATTGTATTAGCTGATAGGGAAATTACTTACGGTAATTAAGATGCTGGCTCCCTGAAAGAGAAGTAAGAGTAATGAAATGACAAAGCAAAAAAAAACCCAACCCCAAAATGTTAATGTATTTTAGTATGAAAGGCTATATCTCATCTTGTACGTATAGCATAACTCTTTCTAATTAACTTTACTTCTAGTTCAGCACATAGCAAAATGCCTTTTTTCCCTAAACAACAAAAAATTGCCATAAAACAATTTTTCTATAAAATGTTAAAGGTCATGTTTGTAAGTGAACCATGCTTAGATTCTGAAACATTTTCCTCAATATATTATTTTAAATTCATCAAAGCAGATAAGTTACTTACCCACCACTGTTAAAACCAGGGCAAATATCAAGCCCCTCATGGTGGAGATAAAGTAAAGGTGAACATGCTGGGTTCTCTTTTATAAAGGCATGGGTTATCACATGTTTCTCTTGGCATGTTAATTTGATAAATAAGTGTATTTTAGAGTGCTTACTGATCAATCAAAAATAAACATCTCTGAGGTCATGAATGCTGACAACTTCAAATCACCTAATTTTTTCTATGAACATTCTATACGAAATAGAGATTTCTTTCTCAAAATAGCTTGTTTGCTACTTTTTCCCCATTTCTCCACATTGTAGTTGCAAAATTTTAAGATAAATAGAAATAGTTCCTCAATCATACCTGAAATAATTTAGCTTTCTCCAACCATGTCTTCAGCCTCCTGATTATTTGCCTTCATAAGGGTCACGGCTTTGGAAACACACACCTTGCTCTGTCATATTGAAACTGTACTTTTAGAGAAGAATTTGTGTTTGATTTCATAGATTTAAGATTGAGATACCTTAGAGCTCATAAACATGCGATGAGAACCTATCTTTCCCTGGAAACTGCCACACAGTGTCTTTGCAAGCATGTCTTGTTACACTCACCTGGGAAGACAAACTTGTCATTATGACCTTCGCATTAGTTTCTGGCCAGCAGTGAAAATGTATACTCTGAAAAAGGGAGGAAAATTAATTTCTTTATGAGAAGAATCTAATAAAAACCAAGTCACATTCCCAGAAGGACCTCTGTGAGTGGGAGTATCAGACCCTTCTCAGTGGGTTCGCAAAAGTCTTTGACTGATGCCACTCTTGGGAAAATACATTTAGAATTTTGTACTTATAGTAATGATATTTAGACTAGACCCTACCAAAACTTAGTCAGAAGGGATTTTACACCCTAATGTTGGTTTTGCAAGTTTTTAAATCTTTTGCAAGTGTTTAACGCTTTTTGAAAGTGTTTAATGTTTACTTGGAGTTTAATCATGTCTTTTGGTCAAATGGTAAATTAAATATCACTTAAAAAAATCCACCTGGATGCAAGGGTTACTAAGGGGGCAGGAAGGAGTGCTCAGGAATGAATATTTGGTATTTGCCTGGGGCTCTGAAAGGTACAATATACTTGCAAGTAGTGCACATAGGCAGGCAGCTAGACTTTATCCCCCAGGAGGAGGACAAGGTTTTCTTGGCTGCTGCTATTCATCAGGGAGGAGAAGGATGAAACCTGAGCACAGGTCCTGAGGTCTCCACTATCAGGCCTGAGAATATATTTACTGCAGGCTCCATTGAGCAGTCCCTTTACACGATTACTTCATTTGGTTGGAATGATGCCACCTGACTGAGGAATAATGAAGTTTATTACTGTGGTGCCAGTGCACCTGAGCTGAAGTCAGGGAGGCAGTTGTGAGGCTCCTCTGCTCTATTGCTGCTCCCCACAGATGCCTGGGCTGGAAAAACAGGGAAAGTCAGGAGGTAAATGAGGACTGTCTTTTTTGGAAACCTTTACTGATACTTCTTGAAATCTGGAGAATTTTAATATTGAAGCTTTTTTTCATAAAGGGAAAGATACGGAATTGGACGAGTAGTCAAGCCTTCCTTGAAATTGCATGTGTGTTGAGTAAAATATTAAAAAATATATGATAGACATGAACCATTTGAAGATATTAATAATTGGTTTGTTGTTTCAGTATGTGTTCAGATGGTGAAAAATTGAGTGCACATGGATTTTCCCTGATGTTTTCTTCCAGGATGTTAGCTTGTGTGGGATATGACAAGATGTGCCAACTTTGTGGGCCCTGTGAAATTCAATGGTATGCCTTTTGTGGCATGTATGCACTGTCACATGTAGTTAGAAATTCCCTACAGTCACATGTTTTTTGTAGCAAGAATGAAAGTAAACGCATAACAGCAGTGTAATACTGTAAGTGGCAACACACAAAACATTCCTCTTTTGTCATCATGCTTTTTATGACACTGCTCATCATTTCCACAGCTTGACCTCTGCAGTGATATTGTGTTATTGTGTTCAACCAGCCACACATTCACAGGACAGAATGTGTAAAAAATACATGTATTATACGCAGAACTGTACAAGCAAGACTATTCATTTGAGCATTATTATTAACAGCTATAGAAATAATGTCTAAGGGACATATTAAAATGGAGCTATAGCATTTTTCAAGTTTAATGAAAGACCTTATAATTAAGGCATAACATAAATAATTTTGTTTTAACAGGGTAATGAGAATACCACATTTCTTTTTTTAATGGAGAACACAGAGTCTAAGCTCACAATCAGCATGCAGATACCTGATTGCTAGCACTTTGTTAAAATAATTAAGATTGTGTACATTGCTGTGATTTCTTCATCTGGAGCATGTCTTTTCTCTTTTTAATAGCTCCTCTCCACCCAAGCTTGTTTTCTTGGGGGTGAGGAAAAAGTGATCTCAGAAATGGTGGACCCATTATTACTTTAAAGAGACAAAGTAATAAATTCAGTAAGTGGAGAGGAGACACAGCTAGAATTTAAGCATCACAGCACTGGGCTCTAATGCTTTCTCCAAAGCAGATATGTCTTTCCAGCTAGCTCTGAGGGAATGAACATGCAACCTATCACTTTAAGGAAATGGATAAAAGGAGGAAAGGTGAGAGCCACACTTTTCAAAGCCAGTACCATTTTTCTTAAACATTCAAAATGTCATGTCAGTGAGCAAGAAAATACATGAAAAATAAATAAAGCACAATTAAATAGGCCCTCCACAAGCAACATCCAAGTGCTTATTTGGTTGCAAAGGAAAGAACTTTAATGCCGGCATGGGCTTTGTACACAACCTGTATCTTTTCCTTTTTTTCTTTTCTTAGTCATAAACAATGAAGAAAAGTAATTTTTAAAAAGGAATAGGTGATATCTTGGGATTTTTTTTTTTTTTTTCCAAGGAAGAAATTATATGGTGCTGAGTGTTACAGAGAACATGACGGCTGTATAAGGAGTGCAATAAGATGAGGTAGACTGCTTTAAATTTACAGGGCACTTGCACCACAAATGAAACATGAATACAGCTTAATTAACCTGATTACAGCTATTGTTTCTACACTACAATTGTCTTTACATAACGCATTCTGCTTAAGTAACAGGGTCTTATTATCTCCCGTTGTACTACTGCCGATAACTCTGCACTCTCCTTGTTCTGTATTCACATTGCTGAATTATGGTGTGGTGATGGCATTTCCATCCTGCCAATATATAGCCTAATGACAGAGCAGGGATTAGCAAAACAGCTGCCAAGCAACCATAGCAGCTTAAAATAGATATAATCGGTTGGCTAAGCTAAGTGATTTTTAGCCTTCAGTTTTCCTCATTTCTAAAGATGAAGAAATCTTACTTAAAAAATATATTAAAAAATAATTCACACCTATTTCATACTTAATATTCACTCCTTGAAATTTTTCCTCAAAATATTCAGGATTTCTTATTGTAGCATAGCCTCCAAGATAATGTTTGTTATTTTCTCTAGAGACTCTGGACATTGTCTTATGAAAAAGAATGAGTTCTGGGTTGGGTTAAATTGTCATATGCTGATCCTAGTACATTCACAAAGGGATTTTGTTACATTAGTTTGCTTTAAAAGGGGGGTTTTGGTTTTTTCACCTCCATTCCTTTTACTGGAAAAAACCCAACAAGCCCAATTCCCTCCTGTTATCCCAGTTTGATGCTGGCACACTACTAATGAATTGATAACTCTGGGAATTGGACACAAGGTTTGCAAAATGAAAGAGGTAGAAATGCTATTTTTATTTTGTCTAGTGTTTGGTGTATGAATGGTTTGAAAGACACTGTTGGTCTAGATTTGTAGTATAGCTGAGAATTTTGTTTTGGTAAATTTTAGTTAATATATGTTGCTAAGCCACATCTTTGTGCATTTTGATGGAGTAGTCAGTGGGACTATTCTTGGTGCCTAGCATTTATTTGCCTGTCATTTCCAGAGAAAAGAATGAAATTGAGAAAAAGAATAGCATGGAATTGAACTCTGATATTCTCAATCTGAAAACAGATAGTTTTGGAATACCTTAGCTATCCTAAATACTCAAAGGGTTTTATTTTCAAATATGGAAAACACATTCTGAAGCATAACAGTCCACTATTGTCACTAACATACTTGGCTCCTCAGCCAGCATATTGATTAAGTGGCTGCAGGATTTCCACCCCCACCCTCACCACCCCCCCCCGCAGTATATACTATTTCCCAAGTCATTCAATAGGGTTAAATGTTAGACAACTTGCCACCTCAGATCTCAGTCATGTCATATTTGAGGACTGGTGTTTGCTATGTAATTCTGTTGCACTATAGATAACTTCTCCAAGTTTATCTTAACCCTAACTTAGACTTCATGGTCACAGAGCGATTAGGTGCTGTGGCATTTGTACTAACAGGAAATCAGGAGGCCCTGAAATTTAGCCTTGTCATGCCTCCACCTCAGTCACTTCAGGATGAAATGGTGAGTAGACTTATAGGACAATGGAGAGCTCTGTGTGCTACATTAAAATTCTCCTACAAACTGAGGTACTGCCTGTAATTGCATGCTTGGTTAGATCTATCACATTAAGTAACATATCCAGATGGAAAAATACTTGTGTAATGATAGTTCCAATGTACTCTGACTCTATAAAATGTGAGCACTGCTGCAGGGAAGAGAGGAGGTTCCAGGCCATCCCATGTGCCTTAAGATGGATGGCAGGAAGAGGGAGCATACCAGGTTTAGCAAACTCAGCATCTACAACCCTTTGACAGGAGTCATTGTGAGCACATAAAGAAGTTGCAACTTCAGAAAAAGACACATGACCTTCTGTAATGCTGCGTGAGGATGCTTTTCTGTTCTTGGAGGAGCAGGGCCCAAGTCATCAATGGAAAAACCTTAGAAAGAAGAGAATTCTCAGGTCTCTCTTTTTAATTTACATCAGGCCAAGTGTATTGGGCAAAATTTGAGACTCTCCTAAGACAGGAATTGTGATTGTTTTGGGGGTTGGGTTTGGTTTGGCTTTTTAAAGGTGTGGAGTAGTGTGTGGATATATATATATACAAATATATATATAATGAATTCTGAAATCACTACTTATTTTGGCATTCCACCCAAAATATGCAATATTCTTCACAAATGGAGGAGAAAACACTGACTTTTTTACCCACAAGCCTATATCCTCAGGTATAATGATGATTACATCTCTGTTTCATAGACCTTCACCTTAGTGACTTATTCCTTTATATCGCAGAACCACTGCAAGTACATGATGGATCTGTATCATCACTTTCTAGTGTCAGAGTATCAGACAAGTTTATGGTATCAGAGCAAGCTCAGTATGAACTTACTCTCGGCACACAGAATGTATGAGGTCTGTGATGCTTTAGTTTCACAGCACTGGGTCACAGTGACATTAGGTCATGGGTCAGATAAGTGGTGTATTATTCCTGAGGAAGGAGCAGATAATACTTTGCCAGTTCAAACAACAAGCATTGACTTTACCCTCAAAAAAATAAAGAGCAGCAAAATCACCTACCAATGTTTAATCAATGAATACGACTTCTAAAGATTAAAAGGTATAATCATATAAAAATAAGAACACAATTTTTTTTTAAGTTACTGTGAAAGTCAGTTTAGTAATAAATTGAACACCATATGTTTCATTACTTGGAAAGAATGTTGCTACATGATTATAGCCACTACAGCATGTATTAATCATAATCCCATTTTCTGTATAAGACAATTACAGTTTAAACAAAGTACTGATGTTCATATCTGCTTATGAAGGACTACAGTGCTATGATTCCATGTTGACCATAAATATCAGAGGACAAATTACCTCTTGAACACACCTTTGGTCAGGACTATGAAGAATTAATTTTTTCCCCCTAATATGGAGACTAAAGACAGAAAAAACTTGTGTATCCAGGAGATGTAAGATCCAGATACAGATCCAGGCCTGCAATTTTCAGGTGGCCGGTGTCTTACATAACTGCATTATTTCCCATCTTGCAGGAAATTTCTTATGAATTTGACTGGAACAATTCTAATAGACTTAACAATAGAGATTGTCTTTTGCTGCAGGAAGAATTTAGCATGCCCAGAACACTATGATACCATTTCCAGCATGGTCTGTGCAGCCTTAATGTTTAGCTGCTCAAATTCTATTTTAAATGCTTTTTAGTATTAATATAGGCAAAAGTTAAATGCAGGCTCTGGCTCACTACACTCACTACCCGGCACTGAAGTTAATGGTATCTGTTCACGGAGTTTAACTGGAGCTATATCTAGCATATACTGACACTAATTTGCTCTTTGAGTAATCACTGTAACTTCAGTGCAAACACTCAAGGAATAAAATAGTTCTCAATAGGAATAGGGCTTGAAAATCTGCTCTATCATAGGTACCTCTCAGAACATTTTAAAAAGTTCTTTAAGACTTTATTTCAGAAACCATTCAGTTTCTTAATGTTCATATAGGTTTTTTGTTGTCATATCTAAAGTAATTTCCTTCTGTTTATCTCTGGACAAAACACTAGGAAGATTGTTATTTCCTTGGTGTTCAAAGGCAAATGACTGGGAAAGCAACTTCTGAAACTGATTTTCAAGGAATTTTTGCACTGGCCAACAAACAGTGTTGTTGACCAGAGCAGTCAGAACTGAAATTGGAGGGAATTATCAATTTTTTCTTGTAATTCTTTGGGGAAGGCAATGGAATGAAACCACAGAGACTTTATGAACATTTTCTACAGTTTAGTCTTATTGGCTTTCCTTTCCCTTCTGACAATTTAGTTGTGATTCATTCACAGAAAGAATTTCTTCTGGGATAAACTGGCTTAGCTCAGTCAAATTACACAGAATTGTGTCTGTTTACCCCAGCTCTGTATCTAACCCAATATTTCAAAATTTTTAACATAGGGAGATATCGGTTGATACCATCTTTTTATTTTTCTAGAGGCTTTCTAACAACAATTAGATTCCTTTGAATTGAACATTAGTGCATAAACCCTGTAATTGAGTACTGCAAAATAAAAGAAGCATAAGCATTATCTAGTACATAATCCAAATATTCCTTATTAATCTTCATAGAATTTCTGGGCACTGCTACACTTAAAATGAAGAGTTGAAGAAGTAAAAGTAAATGGGAATTTGGCAGTCTTTAAACATAGATTTAAGGCCTTTCCTATGATAATAAAATTATTTGGATTCATACATCTGTGAGTTTTCTGAAGTGAATGTTAACTTTACCACTCCATTTGGTATTTTGCACTTATAAATACATGCAGAATATAACCCAATACAGTATAATAAATGCATGAATTTAAACATATGTATTATTTTAACTCCTAACAAGCTATACAAACATTCTATACCGCTTGCATTTTCGGTCTGGCCACCACAGGCATCTATTCTTCAATGCCGGTGCCTGTGGCTGCCATCTCACACAGAGTTACAGCAAAACTGGCTGTTAACACAGCCAAGAGTTTTAACATGAGATTTTTTGTGTTTATAAACTCAAATCTCTTTCTCAGTGTAACTATTACTCATAAACATTACAGATCTGTCCATGCTTAGGCTCTCCAGACAGCTTCTGGGCTATCTGTAAAAGCAGTATGCTTGAGCCATTGTTCTAACTGATGACAGCAATGCCGTTGTTGAACTTAGAGTCAAAAGATGCTATCATTTTTAAGTAGAAGTGTTGGTACTAAATAATTTAGTGTCTTTCTGGAAGGTAGCAGCCCTATAACCTTTCAGTTCTCACCAACCAATCTACAAAGAAATGCTGCTAGGAGAAGCTATGGAGGAGTGTAGGAACAGCTCATCTCCCAGGCACAAAAGTAACTGCTGGTAACAACAAAGGGAAATTAAAATATGAGACATACAGCTGTAAAAGAAAATATGCTTTACATGAAAGCACATCAGCAGCTCCATCGGTAAATTTCCACTCACCCAACACTTTGGGAAATGTATAGAAAAAGATAAAAGGGAATGACAGCAGTGCATGTACTAAGACTTGGGCAATATCTGAAGAGAGGGTAACAAATGCTCTGTCTTAATGAAGCATGGGAAAGAAACCGATCTCACCGGACAATTTGAAAAGCCAGGCCAGTCACCTGGGAAACAAGAAAAAGGAAAGCCAAGTAAATAGGCTATTGGCTCAAGCCTCACAGAGCATTCACAAAATAAAACTACTATAGACTTCTAAGTTAGTGGTTAATAGGCTCTATTATTATGGAACTGTCTACAGTGCATGTGGAACCACAGGTACATGAGCCAACCTTTATGCTGAAGAAGATAATTACTGAAGCAGCAGGTTCAAAGTATATTAAAATGAAGACCATTAAAGGCATTTCTAGGAATATTAACAATGGGCTTGAAACAGTCTGCCTTTTCATCCTTAAGTTATCAGCAAATGGGAGCTTGTTGCCATTTGATGGGCAAATTGCCTCTTCCCTGTATGAAGGATGAGATCTCTGAACAGATCTTCACAATGGCCCTGGACTGAGCCAATGGACCTCTGGCTGTGAGAAATAAGGTGCCAAGAGCAACAACCAAAAGCAAAACAAAGCAGTGTGTTTCTTCATAAACAGTGGAAAGAATAGTCGCTGGAGTGGGCTCTACATGCCTGAAATGAAAGTTGATACAAGGGGTGAGGAGAAGACTTTCAGGAAATGTACGAAAGGACAGGTTCAGGGAAACAGCTGTTTATTTCACAAGGGTATTCCCCAACTCTGAAAGATAAGAGAAGTGTACTTTGCTAAAGAGCATGACGCACACAAGAAGCCAACAACAGCTTCAGATTGATCTGGAGAAAAGGAAGGGATGCTGGATTTCCCACGGAGGGAGCTGTTCGATTTCTTGTCATAGCACTTTGCCCTCACTGTCACTCATTTTTCTCTGGAGCCTCATAAGATCTTTGACCTAAACCAGCTGGTTTTGTCCCAGTAATGATACGTAATTGGAAACCTATTGTTTTTTACAGAGACACTGTTAAGTCTCCTCAATAGTCAAATTGAAATAACATGAGGGGAAAAAGGGATTTAAACTGAGACACACAGGTGATATTTTGTGCATTTTATTACTTCAGCATTAAGAGGTTTATTTTTGGTTCACTGTCTCAGGGATTTGTCCTTGTAAAAAAAAAGAAAAGAAGATAAATATGTTTTAAACAGCTTAAATAAAAATATACCAAAACAGTAATCTGGAAACAAATGAGGATTATTTGAAGCTACATGATAAAAAGATAACTATATATAGGAAATTCTACTTTTCAATTTTGAAGCCCATTTAAAATTCTTCAGATGAGAAGGCTGAAAAAAGGTGCCTACTTCACTCTCCCATCTGAAGCCAGAAGCAAAAGCACAATGCAGAAAAAAAAGAACCAAAAATAAACTTTTTTTTTTCCTCTTTGATCCCTTTCTGTATCCTTCAGAACAATATAAAGAGAGCTTCAGGTATTTTCTTTTCCTTAGTCTTGCACTTCTGGAAGACCCTGAGTTTCATATATTCTGTTTTTCCCAGTTGGCTTTTCTTTCTTATCTGAAAAAGTTATTCTGACTTTTATCTCTCACCATTTTCAGCCTGGCTCTTATTCTATGGCACTGTAGACACAGTGACTCTGTCCCAAACTCAAAGCTGAATGAGAAGTACAGCGCAACAATATGATCAGATGGCTCCTTGATCTCCTAACAGGCCAAGCTGCAGTTACTGCATGGGGACTTAAACTGCACTAACTATGAAACAGACCAAACAAAACCAAAGATGAGTACTCCTCTTAGCTGCTCAGAAAATGGAAGGGAAGCTCCATTTAAGCCATCCTGAAGGTGCTGCTGTCTTTTCCTGTGGTGCCCTGTGGCAGCAAGTTAGGCACTGACATTGCCCCATCTCTTCCCTCCTGTATGCACTCAAAGATGTGAAATGCAGTCTTCATAAAAACACTCACAAAACTGGTCTTCGGTGTTTACCATATCTGTTGCTAATAAACAAATAACAAAAAAAAAAAAAAAACCCAAAACCAAACAACCTAGCAAACAAAAAAAACCCTTATAAAAACATCCCTAAACACCAAAGCAGATTTATTTATAGAAAATATTTTGTCTTCCCCATGCGTATGCTATGCTGATTACCATGCATGATTACCATACCTGCCAGAGATGCTAAAAGTGGAAAAAAAAGCCCAGCTTCACCTCAGCATTACAGCACAAGGGATGAAGAGAAAGGGAGAAACAGTAAATATGTAAGAAGGTAGTCCAAGGACCTGATTCACCAGCAACAACTTATTCTGATGGCAGCAATTCATATGCTGTGGCAGGAGGAAGGTGCTCCAAGCAGGATCTAAGGGGAGAGAAAAGAATGCTGACTTATGAGCTCCAGTCGTACAAATAAATGTTACTATTTTCTTGTTACATACAAAAGACAACAGCCCTTGAGGTATATCTGCTTAAAGGAGGTTAGCAGGATACCTTTTCTCTTCACCTTTCTGTTTCTGATTCTGTTTCATTAGGTAAGAACTCTACAAAAAAATTACCTTAACCTCATTAACAACCTCTGCCAGCTGCCTTCTTTCTATCCTTTCTTTCCCCAGATTCTCATGATGAAGAAAGACGCAGTTCACAATTTCTCTTCCCTGATTTTATTCAGGTTTTTTTATTATTTTTTTTTTTTTTATGAAAGCCTGCAATATGTAATGAATGATTGCTGCCAAGAGCACACTGCAATGTGTCTATGTGGCGATTATGTGAGAGGTTCATAGTCTTTCACGTATAGAAGTGAGCCTTTGGGGCACCTCAGAAAGTTTTAAAACACTTGATTTCATTCAGGGAAGAATCAAAGAGTTTCACTAGAAGAAATTGTCTTTGCACACATAAAAAATGAAGGTTTCTAAAGAGATCTTTTAGTTAGATGACAGAAAACCTGCATTTTGTAATACTGCAGGGGTTCTTTCAATAAGTCACTGAAAAGTTCCATTTGACAAGTTAAACCTTGAATTTTTTTTCATACTTATTATAGCCAAGGAGGTGCTAACCTAATACAATGGGCAAAGGAGTGTTACAACAGTACAATAGACCAGACGGATTTAGTACAATACTGGGCAATAAGGGATCTCTCTATAATGAGTGAGAAAAGCAGTGTCTGCAACATAAGAAGCATGCTTCAGAAAAGAGAAATGTGTTTGGTTTGTTACTGGTCATTTTATAGCTGCAATTTTAACCCAATGGAATGACCTCAAGATGTTTAGGAGTCTTCTTTAAAAAGTAGAAGGATCATTTCAAAGGTTCACAGGCCAAAAGAAACCATTCTGGTACCTAAACTAGTGGCCTCAGTAACACAGGCTATAGATTTTTGCACAATGTTGCCTCTGTCTAAACTGATAATTTGGAGTTACACCAGTGGTGTTAGGTTGGGGCTTAGTCTGACACTCTATATTGCTCACATTGATGTGCTGTGAAGACTATAGAAGTAGAAGATGAGAGAATTACTCCTGGCTTCCATTTAATTATATTAGGCAAAGAATTTTACGAATTAAGTGTGAAATTATTTCTTTTTTTGTACCTTTTTGGTATCTGTTTCCACAGTCTTTAGTATATTCTTGGTCCTCAAGTTACTTTCTTGCATTTATACTCCCCAGCTCGTGCTCAAATTTCAAGGTGCACTGGCTCTGGCTCCAGGATAGCCCTATAGAAAGCATGAAGGGTGTTTTGCTAGAAGAATATTCCCATCCACCATATCATTCTTAATGCACATCGTGGGCAAAGGATACTCGGAAGAAATCCATGCAACGTAAATCTCCACAGGTATTCAGCAAACTACACTCTGCAAATTTATGTGACCTACTTTTTCAGATTTGTTTAGCACCTAATAGTATGCTTGCTGCCAATCAAATGGCAACTACAAATATAATGTATGCTGTTGATCTGGGAAGAATAGAATGATCTGTAGATAACTTGAATAAAACTTGGGCAAGCTGTAGAAGAAAATGACATGGGTATGAGATCGAATTTACAGCAAGCTGTATGAATGCTTGGCTGCAGAGAAAGTGCTGCTCATTCACTTCATAAGTGGCCAGGATGAAATATGTGGGATAGAATAGTGACATTAAGCATAATTGTAATATACAGAGATACAATTTGGATCACTCAGATATGCATGTAGCAGGCATCTGAAAGTCCAAGTAGCACCTTTCCTGATTACCAAGAAGGTCAAGTACCAAGCTTCTTACAAAACAGTGACATGCTTGAAAATACCTGTCAGTAGTCATAATGTATGGTGCACTTAACTTTTCTGATGTAGCTATGAAAAGAAGGCAAGTAAAGGATGTTGGAATTACTTGGTGATGTACAGTTGAAGGAAGAGTGTACTTCTGGACCTAATTTTTTTTAAATATTTTTAATAGTTTAATACTGAGGAAAAAGGACATTCCTATCTAGCACCAAAAAGCTGTAGTGGTATATAAGCTTGAATTCTAACATGACAAAACACAGCAAACTTACGAACATCACTAGAATGAAACACTTTTGGCTTTAGTAAGAAACAATTTACAGGTACTAAGAAAAAGAGACTGTGAAATATTTCTGAGTTCCAGTTGCTAAATAGCCTGCAGGAGTCAGAAAACTTGGTTTTGAGGTTGAGGCAGTGGATGCAGCCTGAGAAGAGCTGCTTTCAATTTATGGTTCCATGTTGCTCTTGAAGCAAATCACGCTTAATACAAAATGTGGATAGTATGTCATGCCTGTTGGACTATAAAAGTTTTAAGGCAGGGAAAATCTCTCACTAGGTGAAGACTCGGCATCTACCTCAAAGAAATATCTGTCTTGACCGAGAGGCTGAGGTATCCCTAAATTAGAAATACTGATCAATAACAAAAACAAATATTGCTGTCTCTTCCTAGCCTCCCCTCGTTGCTGGAGCTTATCGCAGATTTTCTTCTGCACTGAGCTTTGCTGTGATGCTGGGGGCAGACAACTCTTGTTTGCTAAAGATTGGTAAGGCTGGCAAAGAGTAAAATTAATCATGGAGGTGAGGGAAAACAGAATGAAGGAGTAAATGATGGAAGAAAATGAGCTGGTGAAGATAGGCTGGTCAGCAGATGATGAAGAGCAGTTGCTCCTGCAGACAACTGTTAAGACCAAGGAAGAAGATATTTGGACAAGAGGTGGTTGAACTAACTCTAAGACAAGGTGCTGGCAAAATAAAGGCAAAGGCTCATGTGAATTACACGTGCTGGGTGAAAGGCATTTCCCTGTCCATATGTTTACAAGCTAGTAACAAAGGCTTTCTAAGTATTTTTTGCTTCATGTCATTAAGGATCAGTGCTTATCCTAAATGTTTTCTACCTCAGAGTTTGACAATAGTTAGGGTTGGAAGTTCTTATGGAACTGGGAAATGTTTTTACCTCAAAAATAAACCAAATATGGAGGTAATGATTACGGGGAAAAAAAATCTGATTATATATTCAAGTGTCCACAGTTCAGAAAGCAGGTTCAAAGTATAACAAACAGCAAGGATGAGAGCTCTAAATATTTTTTTCTTTTCTAGCCAGCTCTCAGTGCAAAAAACTAAACCTTGTCTTGAATTCTCTTGTTCCTGTGTTTGATGTTTCATGTAGTCCTCACCATTCTACTTCTATCATCCTTTCCTTTCACAAATTCCTGCATCTGCAATACTGCTGGGTCTTGCTTTACGACATAACTGGGCACATGGAATGAGAGCTAATGGTTTCAACAGATATATATGCTTGTTGTTCAGAATGGAGGGGGCGTAGGTTAGAAAATGAACTGTCCCTCTCTATCAGCCTTATACACTTCCTTCTTTAAGGGGCATTTGGGGTGTAATGTGCTTGGAAAGCATGTTACAGATGGATAAAGCATGGTGAGAAATTGGCTTTATCTGCCTCAAAGTTGACACAGAGATAGAAAAGACAGCAGTTTCTGGACATTAGGAGGAAGGTTTAGTTGGCAGTTTTGAAACTCGGTCACGTATTTTTTGTTTAACAGCTTGCAAGATAGTGTATTATAAGACTGAGTGAGTGTTTATGATCTGTGTTGGAAAAGGACTATAGGAAGAAAGCTGCTGGTGAAAGTGGTTTCAGCTTGTGTGGAAAGGCTGAGGAAGGTGGAGACACTATTTAAGTTGGCCCTTAACCCTGGAGAACTAGACGCTGACCGCCCTATATCAGCTCAATGGCTCCTCCTGGGGCAGAACAATAGTAACTACCATTCCACCAGGGGAATTCAGCACACAGTAATTACTTCACTCCTCTGCTTTCAGAGGACAGCAACTTCCTTTAGTTTATACAGGCATATGCATTTATTGCTAAGCGAATCTAGCTTCCCATTAAGTGCCTCTCAACTCAAATAGCTCCGATTGTTCTGTCTTAAAGATGTGAGATGTGCTTTTTTTGTGAAAGCATGTAGAAAAAGACTTATGCTACTAAAGACAACTTTTCTGGTTTCTTATCCTTTAAAGGCTTTGCAAAATGTTCCTATTTAATAACAGTTATCTTTATGTAGTAGCTGAATCTTTTCATAAGCTAATAGTTGTAAAGCACTGTCTACTTTGCTTAATGATACTATTTTCCCAATATAAAACAGGGCTAATGGGTGTCAAATGTGAAAGCAATATTCCTGCAATTTATCACTTAAGCCTTCTTTCACTCTTTTGGGGTGAATTGTTGTATTTTTAAAGGGAAATTGATTGCCTTGAGTGAATTCTTTTATTCCTCTGCATTAACAATTCATGAATGAAGCCAATAGCTGCAACACAATCTTCAGTTCCTTGTCCCACCAATAACCTCAACTGTATCCTGGAGGGTAAACTCACACTGCATCAATCAACAGTCTTCATGGTCTGTATCATAGCCATGTGAACTGTGGCTTACACTATGTTCTCGTTTGCTCCCTTGACTTCTGGCAGTTGGGAACTGCACAGAAATGAATTGACTGTTACAAAGTTTCCTGGCATGCTGTACTTTACATGATTGGAAACTTACATTACTAGAAAGAACAAAGAGTATAGACATTTACTCTGGGTTTTGGTGTCATACGCCAGTGGTCAAATGATCCTTGTGTACCTTTTTCCCTGCCCTCCCCTCTCCCTGCTATTGTTAAGCAATGGGCAAAGCCAGTTAAAAAGATTCTGGGAGGTTAAAGAAATCTCTGTTAAGAAACATTTTGGACTACTTATCTAAAAAAACCCAATAAAAACAACACAAAAAGCACAAGCCCAAAACAGCAATATAAAACTCCACTGGAAAAGGCAAAGAGGCCAGCAGTTTAAGAATACATTAAGATTGCACCTGCGAATGAGTTCATTCACTACTTTCTATGAGCAAACCAGTGTTTCTATTCCCAAATGAGAAATAAGCACACAGTGCTGGGCAGGCAGACATCCAGTGCCCAGATTTAGTGTAACTGTGTGCCTACAAAACTCATACGTAGAAAACAGAAGTTATGAATGTGGGCTTCAGCTTAACTTGTGAAGTTAGAGTTGTTGTGGAGGTAAATGAGTCAAAGTGTGGTTTTGAGTCATTAGTAAAACTTATCTCAGTCATGTCCATCTCCCTGCTGCCGCCGACTCCTCTCTTGAAAGCCACCTGTTCTTAAGCACATTTTCCTCCTTTACCAGCTATTTTTCTGTCAGAATCTCCACATAAGCATATGCCTTTTGCTGTTGTGGCTCCTCTCCAACCAAATTTGTTGTCTCTGTATGCTGCAATCCATACCCACACATCCACCTACAGATCCTGCATTGGGATGTCGCTGGCCTGCACACCCCAGGCTGTGCTCGAGTGGGCTTCACGCAGGAGTAACCTTTTCAACTTTATGGACACCTGAGCACATTTACATACTTGGCAAAACATCACTGGTGTCACCACATAAGAAGTCACTTGCAAAATGTGGGGCTAATTTTCACCTCATTTCTCCTAGATTTGTACTAATTTAGATCTGTGAATTAGCATGCGTCTTAAGAAAGAGATACACTTATACACATACAGGATGTCTACTTATGATTTTTCACAATTTTCATTATTCTTCTGTATTTCTCTGTTGCTAACTGTTTTCATCAGACTTAGCTCAGTTTCAGCACAGCACTTGGTACAGCTGGTTTTATTGCTGCACAGTAAAAACAATTACTGCTGGTTTACAAAAAACAGAGTTAAAAATCTGAATGCATTTAATTAGACTCTTTTGTTTGAGGTGACCAAGATTCAGTAAAACTTAATGAATTTTTACTTTATCTTCTCAGGAAAACAACATATGAACACACAAATAATAACCCACCCTTGTCATCGAAACCATATTTAAGATAAGCCTGCTGTAGCTTCAGTTTTGTAGCATTTGACCTCCTTGGGATAGAAAAGATATAGAAGATTTTTATTTGCTTGCAGACTGTAAGATAACAGGCAGTATGTCTAAAAATATAAACCTGAGATGACTCTTAAAAATGATCTTGGAGAAAAAGAACAGGTAAAAGAACAGGAAAAAAAGGGAAAGAGGTAGAGAAAGGAATGGCAGACATGCAGGCTGTATGAATAAAGAGCTAAGAAAAGACCTGTGGAAAAAATTGATTTTTCTGATTTCCCACTGATGTTTCTTAAAAATCCCCAAGTAATTCAATATCCATCTGAGCCTAATATTTTTCATTCTTTCTTTCCTTTTTTTTTTTTTTTCCTTCCAGAATGATCCACAATTGAAGCAAAAATTGCTTGGGTTTTAATAAAAATGCTTAATTTTATCTGAATTGTTTTACTGTGATTAAAGATATTTTCTGTGATTTTTAAAAAATAGAATAAGAAGAACTTGAAAACAAAATATCTGATTCACAGGGACTTAAGCAGCACTGCTAAAACTGGAGAAAGAGAGCAAGTAATGGTGGTGCCTTTCACAAAATGGAGCAGGAACAAGGTCCGGGATGTGGAAAACCAAGGTTCAGATTTCTTCTCTACCAAAGCTGCAGTACAGACATAATCAAACTCTCACATCTTCATGTTTTCTTTTTCAGATAAACATTAGGTTAGATTTTGATTACATGTTCATTATTCAACATGGTACAAAATAATGTTGAGATCAAGTTTCCACATACACAAGACAGTGTTAAAGAGGTGACCTTACTCCACGTAATGGAGAGACAAGATCTACAACCTGTTCTTAAGCTATGGCAATACATGGAAAAGCTGAAAGTTTCTTGTTTATTGAAAGCAATCCCTGAAAACTGAGGTCTGAAATCCCAGGTTCTGGTTCAGTGGCTTTTCTGAAATATGTGCCAGAAGACATAAAGACTCTCTCTGATGTCCCCCTACCCCTTTGATCCATGAACTGGTAGTGCTGAGATTCCAGGAAAGCTCTGGCCAGATAATCTCGATTGACAAAATATTTTACATGGACAAGGGCAAGGTAAAATTCTCCAGACTAGTCTGTACTGTCATAAATGTTTGCAGAATTGACTGTACTCTTCAGAGGCAGCCCCATGCTTCATCATCCTTGCTGCATACAAATGAAGTCACTCCACAACACAATCGAGTGCATATGCTGTGGTGTGACCTCCTGTTTGGTGACATCCATCAGTGAAATGTTCTGTGGTAGCAGCTGTCTGAAAATCATCTGGTACATGAATTTTTACTCTGATTTCACTAAAACCCAATCAACAAGGGCACGGAGCTTTAGTGTTCTCATATACCTGCTCTGTGAATAAAGTAAATGAAATATTTGTGCAGACTTTTGTGATTTGTTTTGAAGGGCCTGACCAGAAATTGGAACGTGTCAGGAGCTAGAAGGTGGGGACTGTTGACAGGCAGCACTGCATGCATATGAACTGCAAAGTCCTCTCTTCTGGGTAGAGGTAAAGGAAAATCAACCTAAATATGAATGAACACTAAGGAAAAAATCTTAAAAGATTAATTTGGCACTGTAAGTTAGTATTGCACTTTCTGATGCTGGACCTCAGTGAGCATGTAATTCTGATTAAATTAAAGGAACATTAAAGACAGGAGTTCAAATATAAGTACATATCCTAGATATACCTTTATTTGCATAAGAACTTGTGAAAAGAGTTCTCTTGGCAAAATATTTGTAAATATATTATCAGGGAAATTTGTTTTTCTTATAAAGAATAAACCCAGAAACTGGTCTGATTACTTTTTAATTATGGAAAGACTAGGTAGCAAGTGGAAATAATTACTTGCTGTGTTTTAATAAGAACACAGTGGCAAATCAAATGAACATTCAAGTATCAGTTTCAAAACAAAAGAGGAATCCTCTGCACTGAATGTGTCCTTAAGCACAAAACACTCCTGCTATTGAAAAATTTATATGACTAATTGGAAATCTTCTGAAACAACTGAAACAAATAGTCATTAAGACCAGTGGAGAGTTAACATATTTGTACAAAAAAGGATCCAATGCCCCTGGTGGCAACACTGAGAAAATACTACTTATGCTTGTTTTCTGAAGAAAATTTCTTAGGCATTGTTTTTGAGTTACTCACACAGACAGCATTCTTGCCTTTGTAAGAATAGCACTGCCAACATGAGACAGTAAGGTTATTATTCCTAAACATTATGTTATTGTTCTTAAACTATTCTTTTGTTAGAAACAGTGCAATGGATAAAAAACAATAGTAGTAAACTCAGAAGGGGGAAAAAATAATACCCAACCAAAAAATCTCACAGTGACTTAAAAAAACCCACAACAATTCTGGGAAGTAGAGAGGAGATTTTGCAAAAGAAGTCTTGTTCATTTTAAAAATCAGGCAGGGTACTATATTTCTGCTTTGCAAGAGTTTGTATGGGACTGAACACACAAAATGGCTAAAAGCAGAGGCCAGAGCATTTTAAATGACCTATTCAGATGTTTACTCAATCATTTGATTTAGGCTTCAATGTCTTGAATCAGGGACAGACGACAGTAACTCCCTTCTCTAAGTTTTTGATTCTGATAAAAGTATGGGTGAAAGATAAACATATCTGCTCATGCTTACTACTCTTCTACTGATACACAGACATCTGATTAAAAGAGTTTTTACTTTCCAGCTACAGAAGTTATGTGGTAGTCTTTGGTGTTCAATAAGGGATTGTTATGTGATCTCAAGCACTAAAACTGGTTGGTGCCCTGTCTTAAAATCCTTCATCTTCTCTTCAGCTCTCTTAATTTCTGTTGCTATCTTATTCCCTAACTCCTTTTCCAGCTGTCCACAACTGTAAAAATAAATGATTCCAATGTGATGCAACAAAGTAAACAAACCCTTACCCTGCAATTGTTCTAGGCACTGCTAAAGAACAAATAATTATTTTGACAGGAAGACAGGAGACAGGTCAAAGTGATCTGCTGGAAGCCTGCCTTCAAGAAAGGTCAGCAATGTAATGCTTCTTTCTCCTTTCTTTTCGTCTGCCTCTTCGTTTCCCCCCTTACCAATTTCCCCATCACCTTCTCCCCCAACGCAGGGTGACCCAACTGCAGTCAGAGTTATCCAGCTAAAACAATCAGTGACTGTTTATGGCAAACCGCACCATTTCTAAGGCACGTGTGATCTGCACTTCATGTGTGATCGTTTCTGTATTTTTTTAAGCAGTAGCTTGAGATCCCCTTGCTTTTTCATAATGGCCATTGTTATTGTATTAAAAAATAACAGTAAAATATGCTCTCAACAGTAACTTCCTAGAGATATGATAAGCAACACAAAAAGTCTGGACAGTGGAATGGGAGAAGTCCAGTTCACCAACTTTTTCTTTCTGCTTCTCACTATTGCAAGAAGAGATCCTGTGTTCCTAAAAAAAAGGTACATGCATTGAAATAATAGCCCAGATCCTAAAATACGGAGGGTAGCTTAAAGAAGTCATGCAAATACTGTAAAATACTTGTAGAGACACCTAAATATATTACATATATAATTTTGTATAACTAATATATATTTTATTTTTTTTAAGTACCTGCTGTCTCTTATGAAAATTCATTCATGATCTCAAAGTT
>JAOEHY010028160.1:0-11579 GCA_025447955.1 Psilopsiagon aurifrons | reverse complement strand
AAAACATTGGTGTTATCAGCGCTGTTCTCAGGCCACAAGTCAAAAACACCGTGCTGCACCAACTACTAAGAAGGAGAAAAATGACTGCTACTGCTGAACCCATGACACCTAGGATCAGACTTGCGTTCCAGAAATTTGGTTAAGTCCAGTTGTTGACTGTGGGACTCTCCTAGGATATCCTGCCTCTTATATTCTAATCACAGTGCTGGAAAATCATGGATTCCCAAAACAGTCAATGGCCTCTCTCCTGCCAGATTCAACAGATAAAACTCTCTGAATAACTCTGTCTAAACCACTGATTTCATAGGCACTTCAGAAGCATTTTTTCTAAGTAGAAGTTGCAGGTATTTAAGTGAGAAAAAGGAGCTTGAAGCCAAAATCTAGGTCAGACTTGCAAAATGGCATGGAAATAATCATCACGGAGGAACAGAGAATGAGCTCAGATTAGTCTGAGTATTTGAGAAGCTGTAAACATCTGAGAATTGCCTCTGGAACAAATCCAAAAGAGAGGTTTAGTAAGGTCTTTAAATACAATACTGAGAATCAATGGGCCATAGGAGAACGCATCTGAAGTGCCCATTGGTCCGGAGAAGAAATTTTCAAGTGCTAACACACATAAACAGCCATTTGGAAGCTTATTTTAGAAAGTGGGAGATTCCACAAGTCCATTTTGTGTGTGTTCATTAGCAGTGAGATGGTTCTAACTTCGACTGTGACAATTTGAATTTTCATCTACTCAAACGTAGAATCTGTTTGAGTTTTTAGCCTGATTAGTGTCATTGAATATCAAAGATGTTCGTGCACATGCTGGAATGATACAGTCCACTCCATAGCTCACCGTAATACATGAATCCTATTTTGTCATTTTGAAACAATTCTATCTTTAATAGCACATTGGCTCAGCTGCTTATAAATTATGATCTCACCATGAAGCTGTAGGTGAGCAACTGGAGTTAGAAGAGAGTGGAACCACAGCTGTGATATCTCACTCATAAGCAATACCCTTTTATCTTGACAATTACCCTGTGTCTTCCCTACTAGGCTTGTGAAAGCAGGTCCCATGCTGCAGCAGTCGAAGAAGTCCTCTGCTCAGAGGACAACTTGGAACAGGCAGAAGTACCTAGTGAGAATCATACGGGGATCCAGCCTCGGATCTCACTTCCATGGCACTTCACTCATCCTTAGAAGTTATTGAAACACAGAAGCAGGTTAAGCAGCTTAGAGGGAGAGGTTGGTATCTGACTGCTCTCAGTGAGGTGAAAGCTCTTTTCCCTGGGCTACATTACTAGAAGTAGTTTAATAAGGCAGTTTGACAAAGAAATGATCAGGAAATCAAAACATTAGATCTAGGATACTGTAAAATGAGGTGCAAATACTAGGAAAGCCTATGCCTGATTTTTACTGGTTGTGCTGTGCAATTGGCATAAGCCAGGTATGCCGGAATGGAACTGATTGCCTTTTCAAAAGGGAAAGGTTTGAAGAGCCAGGACTTAATCTAATGAGACCTCAACCTTCCTTCAAGAAAAAAGGATATAAATGCCTCAGAGAAGATATGAGGTACTTTGCAGACCTAATGGCACTACTTATTGAGCAAAACACACAGCACCAAATGATAAGTATATCAAAATGTCTATATCAGCTGCTCAGTGGGTGGCTGTGCCTATTGAGATCAGTTAAAAGGACAAGGTGGAGCCAACTGACATCCTGCAATCATGCTAGAAAACCGTTAATGGTTTGTTAAGTATTTCTCCTATTGCAGCTGTTACCTGATTTAACCTTCCTCAAATGATCAAAAAGAGGGGGAAAGAAAAGCAGAAAACACCTCTTCAGTAAGGTGCTACAAAAGCTTTATTGGTTGTGACAAGCTGACACTATTGAGACTGTGAGGAGTAAAAATGTGGCAGAAAGTGTGGCTTAACAAGCCATCACACGCTTTAAGCAGTGCAGGAGGAAACCCCTGTAATTGACAACATCAAACATTTACAGAAAGATCATGAAGAATTAAAGTTGATGGAATGCCAGGTTCCATCTGGGAGAGAAGGTCAGTAGGAACACTCAGGAAAATCAGTATCTGAAAGAGATTTAGCATATTGGGTAGAGAAAGAACATTTTCCTCTCTGCTGGTACAATCCAGGTCTTTGTGCTGATTTTGGTAGAAGACCAAAGACTGCATCTTGCACTCCACTGAATGTTCTGGAGTCACTTATCACCAAGCTGATCCTGTAGCAATTTCTATCTACTTTGAACTAATTAATATGAAGTATAGGCAGTGAAAAACCACAAACAGAAGGTACATATACACATTGCACAAGTAGAGACTACAATGAACTGTGTTCTGACTCACCTTCAAAACCTCTTTGGTGTTTTCTGCACGCAGATAGGTACAAATCACAGCCAGCCAGCAGAAGTGCAGTGAACATGTAAGAATTTTATGCCACAGTACTGAGTCCCAGACAAACACTTTCCTCAAGCCAGATATAGAGCCAAGATTTCAAACGAGAAGAATCACAGAAAAGAAGAATAAGGACATCATAGGAGCAGACAAAACACAGGGAGAAGACAGGAAAGTGAGAAAACACGGGCACTGTGTAGCAGTGTGTAGCACTACACACTACATGTGTAGCCCTCAAGGCCTTGTATGTCAGCTTTTGCTCATTCTTGCTTTTGTCATCATGTGTTAACCTTGACACCTTTTAAAGGAATTAAGTAGGAAAATGATGACAGTGGCTTTGGAACAAGGAAGGCTGGAGGTAGTTGCATACTTAGAGCTGTGGTGATTTAATAACAAATCTCCTGGGGACTAGGGTTTTCTCACTCCTGTAATAATCAGCAAACCAGTACAAGTGTGTTTTAATTCAATCCTCATTTCACAATCTTGTACTCTACTGTCTTCATATTAGCTAAAGTAATCTGGAGATGCTGGTTACCCTGAATGCAAATTTCTAGTTGATGGTGCAGGTAATGAGCTGTTCTTGATCTAAAAATTATTTCTGCCTTGAGAGGTACTTTCTTATTTCACACAGCATTTGTACATAGTACAAATGTGCATTTGTACTTCAGGATGCTCCTAAGCAGAAAAGTGTTGTTTACAAGAGTTGATTTCATGCTTCAATATATCGGTGCTATTCAAACTGCATTGCAAGACAATGGCCCAGGGACTCATGGATCAGGCATGTACTAATCTCATAAGTGCCATGTCATTGTTTAGCCTCACTGGGAACCAAACTGTCTTTTCCAAGGAACCAATTGATTGATATTTACTTCTCTATAACTATAAATGACACTCACTCAACCCACAGTCTACTCTTCTGGAGGAATTAATGGACTGAATGGACTTCTGGTACAAAACAACTAAATTGCCTCATAATGATGGGCTCTCTGAATTAAATCAGTGAAATTAAAGTCCTTACCAACTTCTATTTGCCCTTTTCATAGAGAAAGAGAGTAAAAGCTTTATCATACAATGCCTATCATTAACCAATATGAAATGTATTTGAAATTCAGACTTGCCAAGAAAATTATCATATACAGAAAACAAGATAGGAAATTTACAAGTAATCTCAAACATTATTTACAGGAACTTTTCACTATCAATTTTTAAGCATTTCCCTATCAAAGACAGATTCACTCAAACTGCAGAGAAGTATCAACATGAAATACTGAGGACATAGTACTTTAAGACCCCTTTTACTGGGGAAGGAGAACTTCAGTGACAGGAGATATGGATTTAGATATTTGAGGTAGTGAACTACTGTGCCTGGTTTTAGATGATGATAATCCATGAACACAGTCTGCCAGGGAAGCATTAACTTCATTTCTGCCCTCACTGTCTAGACAACATAATCTGGGTACAGTCTTTTACTTGTCCTGACAGTAGTTGGTAATGAACAGGTCTCTTTCACCTTCACACTTTGAAAAATAGAACATGCATAGCCAGAGGAAAACACAGATCATGGTTTCTGCAATATCATCTGGATTTCTTATTCATGTGTAAATACAGTACTTCAGACAGGAACACTGCTCATATACACAAACCAAGCAGGCTGAGCTGTGAACTCAGCTGCTGGAAGAACAAAATTCATACAATTAATTCAATTTGATTCTCAAAGTTCTGCTACACTTATGTTTTCAGTGCAGCAAACCGTTTAGTTGAATTACTGCGGCACAAGTGGAAGCAGGAGGTGCTCCAAACTTTCCTGGGGTTTGGATGAAGGCAGAAGGCATTTGAATGGAGAGCCATTCTGTCTGTCTACCATTGTCCATTTTGTAATCCAAAAAGTTTGAGATTAGACTTTATATTTTCTTTCATTCACTCAGAAATAACTTGCTATTATTTTATACTTTCCTGGGACTGGGATACAAAAAAAAGACCTTCAAGGCTCTGCATGGTAATTTTCCAATGAGTGAATTAAACAAACCTAATAATTTCCCACCTACAAAGGAGGGATGCCAGACTCACAGGGTCAGAGTTTTAACAAGACCACTCATGGTCCATATTCAACGGGGAAACTTAGAATTCATATGCCATCCATTTCTCTCATAGATCAAATGTGCAACTTTCAAGTCACTCATACCTTCTTATTGATCGAGATCCTACCAATTCAAACCATAACCCCTCAGAAAAGAACTTTCTTTATTGCCACAGCATCACTTCCACTTTGATTTTCTTAGTTATTCTCACCAAAGTATTGGTAAAGACTTACCATTGTTTGTGAGAAAAAACCCAAACTTGCCTGTGGCAGAGGAGTATGCAAGTGAGACATGAACTCTCAATCTTTTTCTCTGGGTCTGTTTCTTTCTTGAGCATGCTGCCATCAGAAACATCCTTGCACTTTTCTTTAGGTCTAATCTTGCTTTGCCTCTTTTCTTGACAAAAGGGGAAAGAGACAATAAGGCAAAAATAACACTGTTTCTGAAATATCACTCCCTGTTTTGAAGAAAGTGTAATTCCAGCTGCTACTTTTGCATAAGAGAGATGAAGTGCATAACTTAGCTCCTTTACAGCTACATTTTGTTATGAAAAGACAACTGTTCAGTTATGTGGCTGCTTTTCTTTTCTTTTTGAAACAGGGATTCAATAACTGGGAATGTAAGAATTATGTTATTAAAAAGAAAAGAAACCCCTCACACTAGGATATCTCTTGTCTGGCCCCTGGCCTCTCTCAAATAACGTGCAGATAACAACCAAATCTGTGTTTACACAGTCTCATCATTACACAAAATGCTGAAAACTGAATTGAAATGGGGTCATGGTAGCCTGTAGGAAGTTTGATCTCTCATGGATTATCACTCTCCCATCTCCAACCTAATTTACAGCCACACATTAAATGCTACAATGCATAAAAGCTTTTTGATATGGATTATAACCAAGTGAACTGTTTTATTTTTGATAGACAGTACCAACAAATGAGATCTGCTCTAATACCCACAGTGCAGAGCACTCATGTAGGCTGTATTTCTTGTGAGCATTTATGACCTTAGGTGTTTGAAGGCACCTTGCAGCCTCATGTGTGACTGCAATTACAGACTTTAGAGTAAGTGAAATGCCAGAACCTTTGCTATTTGTCATCACTGGAAACCTACTTGGAAAGGAGCAACAACATTCAGCTTTGCAAGCCTCAGTGTCAAACTTGGCCAGTAGAAGCCCAAATTTCAAATGTTCAAGTTATTTCCTGCTGGTCTGGCACAAAATTAGGGCAACAGACTTCAACAGGCTACCTAATGGTAGCTCCTTCATGCAGAACTATGTAATTCCATTTGTTCTAATGTGTAATAGTGAAAGTTCACTTTATTTCTAATGTTTTAAGTGCCTTATTACAGAATTCAGGATCCTAGTGAAAATTAGCCTTGAAGACCAGTCCTGTGCTTTCTCCTTCCAGCCTTTCCCTCCTCCCTGACTTTTTACCATTTTCATTTTCCTCCATGCAGCAATTTTCTGTCTTTCACACACAATATTTTTTTCCATTAATCTCTTTAATAATTAGCCATTAAATGTTCATGTTTTAATTTTAATTAGCATTACTTCCAAAAGAGACAGAGAACCGATGCATTCATACTTCAGAACTGCTCTTTCAAATTGGGTGCTTTTTGCATACAACCACCATCATATCAAAAATCTGCCTTCAGTTCCTTTTAGGAAAGATATATTTCAAACTAGATGAACTAAAAAAAACCTTAAAGGTGGGGAAGAGGGGAGAACAGAAAAAAGACCTTTGATACAGCAAGATCCAGACCCCTATTAGAGCAACTGACACAGCTGGTTTAGGCTTCATTAGGCACCTTTCAAGTGAACACAGTCACTGACGTTACTGAAGTGTTCATTCATTTCACTATTAGGTTTCTTTTCCCCACTTAGAATTTGTATATTATACTAAAAGAAGCACCAATGTCACCAAACAAAGAAATTCTCTCCCAATTTGTTATTGTGTTAAGTGAGCTGAAGGCCAAACCTGCCCTTTAGCTCACCTAGTCTCTCCCCTTTGCTAATGCTTCCCCACCTATATATTATCAGTAAACAATTCTCCTTACAGTATCTGGTAGGCTAAGCAAGCCAAGTTCTTTTCAGGATCTGATCTATGCAGCAGGGCAAGCCTGAAGCACAACACTGCATTCACCTAGCTCAGCTCACCCGTACTTGCTTAGTCCTGCATATTTCCATTAGCACAGCAGTGTTCTTGTGCTAATTAGTGATGCCGCTCAGTATAGCTAAGTTAGCTACAAGAAAATGCTGACACCATTGTATTGCTTTCAAATTTAGAACTAGTTTTACCATAGCTACTCAGAGCTCTGCACAGTGCTGCATTGCACAACGTATGCATACCCTTGACAACCTCTTGTAGAGCATGTTATCTTCTCCTGACTGTTCAACTAGTTCTTCCTTGCACTTCTTTCCTACCTCTATTGGAAATACTACACCAAATACATATGAAAAATAAAATCTTCTTCCTCCCCAGATGCCTTGTAGCCATTTTTCAATGAACTGAGGCTGTCAATATGGAAGAAAGAAGAGAAAATCCATTGTAGTTCCTCCCTCTCTTTCCTTCCCCTACCATTTCTTACTGAAGCTTCCCAGCAGCCACATGAACAGCAGAGCCTTCAGACTGAGCCACTGACATTAAAGAACAAAAGGCAAGTGAAATTAAGAATGGCATTTCAGCTGTGGATGCAGCAGCAGCAATCGTCTGACCGGTTAGGTGTGGGTTTTGTTCCCATTTCTATTTCTCCTCACATTGTAGGAAGACAAGACAAGGTACAAATGGATAACGTGGCTTATCAGCACTCTAACAAGACTAGAATCATCTTCGTAGGAAGGAATATACACTTGATGGTGATGGAAAAGCTGCCATGGGGCCAGACTGCAGGCAAAGAGGCAACTCCACTGAGATTATGCTGCTGAGACAGTGAGGTGCAGGACCTGACAGTAGTGAGAAAAGAGCCCTGAGAATGCAAGGAATGCCACAGTGTTGCGGCGCCACAAGTCAGATTCACAAGAAGCTCCCTGTGGGGTAAGATTCAGTCAGGTGAGATCATTGTTGTGTTTACTACATCTTAGGGTGCAAGGAGTTTGGGATATGGGACCTGGGCTGTACAAATTCCCACAAAGCGTGTAGAAAGTATGAAAAGGCTGAACTAAAGCTTCCCACTTCATGTCATCCTCCAAGTCATAATTAACAACAGTAAATCCTGTCACTGGTCCCTGGACACATGCCATTGTACTTTGTTCAGGCACATTTGTTCCATTTCTGTTACTCCAGTTTCACACAAATATTTCAGATGGAACACCTTCTCTATTCCACTTCTTCTATTCCACTGGGCACAGAACACCTGCCTATTACAATCCAAGGTCAGAATCTGGTGCTGCAATGATAAAGGATAGGGGTTCGGAAGGATTTCCGATTGATGGGAGGAATCTCTACCAGAAGAATGAGCTAGAAAAACATTTTTTCTCAGAGAAAGCTGGCAGAAAAACAACATTTCAGAGAATCGGGTGGTTACAGCAGCTGCATAGAATAAAGGCTGCATCGATTACTACCAAAGATTTGAACTTGTGGCCCTCGTCTTCCATGTAATTAACCCAACCACTGATTTCTAGTAGCAGCCCATTAAATTACCCTGAGCTAACAAATATTTAACCGTGTATATAAACCACATGAGTTCTAAGAGAAGAACTTGATAAAAGGAAATTAACTTTCTAAATGAAGTGCATTTTCCAGTGAGGAAAGAAAATCACACACATGAAAAATCCCACCTGAGAAGCTTTAACTGCCATTTAAACCCCTGACAAAGAAAGGAATCCTTAGACCAAGCTCTAGGTGTTCTTTAGAGCCCAGTTACTCACTGCTGATCTCTTCCAAACTAAATACGATCAGTGACAACAGTTCCATTTAGCGTTAACAGGAATTATTATGCATGTGTGGCATAAGCAATTTCAGCTTACCATGGCATTTGGCTGAAAGCCTGATGATATTTTTTGTATTTATAGTGCTGTATGTGAACATTCTCATTTTTTTTTCTATTTTTCACACTGTAAATTATTCAAGCTTTATTTCTTGGCCCTGGGAAACAGTACTATCCTGGGCTGCCATCCAAGAAGGACTTCTTAAAGGACTAACAAGTTTGGATTAACTCTGTAAGATATGAAGTCACTTGATTATTCTAGAAAGAGAAATAAAACTGAATTCAAATAACATTAATTTCTCTATAAACTTTCCTGCTGGTGGAAGTGCTTGGTGGTCAGTCCAGGATAAGTGAACTCTCAGAGCAAGCGCATCAGAGGTACTTATGTCTGCCTTATATTGGCTTCTTTTAGCAGCAATAGGAAGTGCAAGAGGCCCAGAGAACCTCTCCTGATGCTACTACCCTGTTCCATTTGATCTATTCTGACATTTTGCAGCAGTGATACAAGGATGCCAGAGAGGTACTTTTCATCAGGGACTGTAGTGATAGGACAAAGGGTGATGGGCCTAAACTGAAACACAGGAAGTTTAGGTCGGATGTAAGGAAGAAGTTGTTTACCGTGAGGGTGATGAGGCACTGGCACAGGTTGCCCAAAGAAGTGGTAAATGCTTCATCCCTGGCAGGGTTCAAGGCCAGGATGGCCAGAGCATTGGGCGACATGGTCTAGCATGAGACTTCCCTGCCTCATGGTGATTCCATCAAGGTTGGAACTTGATATTAAGATCCTTTCCAACTCAAACCATTCGATGATTCTTCGAATAGAAAGGCAAGTATAAAATGCCAAGGTAAGGGGCATGAGCAGGAAAGATATTATGGGTAAAAATCATTTGTTAACATTGGAACCTGTAAGAGTTCTTAGAAACTCTGATGATATAAACTTCAAAAATCAAGGAAATAAACCAGCCACCATGTTTTTGCAGATTCAAGGTTTTTTGAGTACTCTTAGAGACAAATCCCAGATCTAAATGTTGCCCATAATACTTTCATGTTGTTAGGCATCTTCTTTATCTGATTGTTCTAGAGCAGCTATTTCAACAGCAAGTGAAATTATTTCTGCCTGCAGCAACTTGGATCATGTGTTATGACACTTCTGAGCATAACTGATCTCTCCTGATGTGTACCAGCTGGGGTTCTGGGGCTAGCTCCAACTAAGGACTTCAATGCCAGGGGCAAGACTTGAACAGAAGTAAGGCTCCTAACTACAAAGCTACAATCCAAAATACCCACAGAGAGCTGGTGCCCAGGATTAGAGGCATCTGAACTAACCAGCTATCTCCTTGCTTAACCTTAAAATTCCCTAAACACTTAGAATTCTGCTTCCAGATGCGTCCTGGAGTGCCCCAGCCAGAGCAGCAACTGGTCAAGCCTACATTATTCCCCCCTCCTTGAGTGTTTTACTGTGGTAGCAGCTCCAAGGCATGACAACATACTAGAACCCTATATATGCATATATTCTCTCTATATATGTATATATACATGCGTGTATATAACCATATATTCTTTAT
The DNA here is from genome assembly GCA_025447955.1 of Psilopsiagon aurifrons. Lineage (NCBI taxonomy): Eukaryota > Metazoa > Chordata > Aves > Psittaciformes > Psittacidae > Psilopsiagon > Psilopsiagon aurifrons. Next base: position 1,617 of record JAOEHY010028160.1, on the reverse strand, counting down.
ATGTTAGTTAAAGTACTCATCCAGGCAGTGTGAGATTTTGTCAAAAAGAGGAGTTTAAGGCTGAGCAAAATGATTTATCCTAACGATCCAGATGGCTTTTTGCAAGACAGATGTCTTTGATAACATATCTTCCCCTGGATCAAGCCACAGTCTGGCATCCACTAACGTGAAAAAGGATCCTTTGGGATGAAAAGTGCTAAGCAAATGTAAGTACCCTTTTATTATTGATGTAGCCTGCTTTCCACTCTGAAAGTAGAGAGCAGATTAGGCCCCAGATTGGTAACCATCAGAAATCTCTCTGGACCCTGCAAGAGAATTATTCAGAAAGGCAATGAAGCTCCTCAAGAAAATAAAGCTTTTGAATTAAAAGCACAGGGTACAAAACATGGGGCTCCCATGCTAAGAAGAGCAGAAAATGGCAGAAAAACCCCTGCACAAAATAAACTAAGCCACATCCAAAAGAGTGACAGACTCTGTTTTACAGACCAGACATTACCAGATACATTCAGCAGCAGCCCCAGTGATGTGTTCAATTACTGAGACAAGATTTTCATGCAAAGTGAACAGCTCAGTAAGTAATTAATTGTGGTGCTGATCCTCTGAACACTGAGAGCTGTGTTATGTTCCGGCTGTCACCACTTGTTCTGCAAAAATCAGAAGATTTTACTTATCAGCTTTTGTTGAACACAGAATTTCTTTCTATTTCCCAAATGAAACTCAGACAGAAACAAGATGTGCTACAAAGAAGGGCTTTACTCAAGACTTTTAGACCAGCTTTACAGGTGCATTAGACAACTCTGTATAAACAAGTCATTAGTCAAGCTATGTTTTGGTGGCAGCTGTGTCTGGGCTGTTTGTCAGGGATAGAAAGCCTGAAGACTTAGTGGATGGGGCAGGGATCACACATAGGAAGAGGATTTCCAAAGCAAATTGGAATAGCAGTGCTTGACAACAACTTACTGGGAATCAAACTGCAGTCAGACATACTTTTCTGAGTACAGTTAAACGATGTTTAGAAGAGAGAAGTGTCAACTATTCATCACCACCTGATCTGCCAGAGCCTCCTGCTGTCCTTCAGATCTACTGACAGTCTACACTTGTTGACCCTGGCCCCTAGTCTAACATGTAAAAGTCATCACAACTAATACTGAAAATAAGCTTTCCTTCATGGTTTTCACATTCCTAAGCTGATACTGACCTCCACTAAGTTCCCAAGGCTTCTTTGGCTTCCTCTGTCATCCAGGTGCAGATTGATTTGAACATCTATGGATGCCAAATCCTAGCTAGTACCAACCAGTGCACCATAGATTCTGTGATCATGTAGGAGCTGGGTTGTATGCTTCCTTATGCCTCTAAAGCAGAGATGCTCATGAAACCATCTAAGACCAATGCTGAGGGGCAGCTTAGGAAACTATATCATGGTACTAGATTTTTATGCATTTATAGCCATTTTGAGCTGGGGAACTACAGAGCAGTCAGCCTCACCTCTGTGCCTGGCAAAATCTCGGAGTGGATTCTCCTGGAAGGCATGCTGAGGCATAGGAAAAACAACAAGGTGGTTGGTGACAGCCAGCATGGCTTCACTAAGGGGAAATCCTGCCTGACCAATCTGGTGGC